>OMLM01007504.1:15824-35046 GCA_900302695.1 Helostoma temminkii
GGTGCTAAGAATCAATGAAGAATTTTTGTGTGTAGAGAATACCGCCAGCCTGATATGAATATTTACACACTTCAAAGAGCCCCATTTTCAGTAATGGTTACATCTCACTTAGAAACCCTTGGTGTGAGGAGGGACATGTTATTCATAAGAGGTTAAGTGAGCTGACCTGCTCAGACGCCTGCTTAATGGAAGACAGTCAATTAGACACGCAGACCAGCACAGCGTAACAGCTTCCTTCCTCACCAGACGGCCGCAGCAGACTATTACCAGGGTTCCAAAAATAAGGAACACAGCAAAATCAAAAATATCATGCTTATCAAAATGTCATGCTTTTGGAAAAATGAACACAAATCAGCACTGACGCTGCAAAGGATAAAGAATGTCCAAAACAAGCAACAATTTAGTCAATCTCTCGGAGTGACAGTACATCAGCTTTAGTGCAATGCTAAACAATAGCCATTCAACGTTTTTCCTATACTAGGCTTATAATGTACATTAAAGCAAAGTAAGAGCAGTCTGTCATATGTGCCCAGTGGAAGCACTGTGTTGGTTTGCATTTCTATCATAAATACTGACACAACCGCACAAGTTCCTCAGCTCTGGTCACTAAATGCAACAAGCAACAGTGGCAGCTGTGAACCATCCACACGATTCAGAGCTCTCATCACAAGAAAACTAAAACCAGTCTGTTGCTGGGAAAACCCTACCAATAAGATCAGAGACAAAGAAATGATGGCTGTGTGACAGTGCGTCCAGTGTGCATGTGTGTGCGTGGTGTACTCTCTTCAAGGCCACCATAATCACTGGATATCACTTTACACAGACAGCTGCGAGAGACATCGTACACCATCAACTCATGTCAAATGTGTAGTATGTTACATCATTCAGCATCTTTTGTCAGTGATATTTTCATTTCAGTTGTTATTCCTGCATGGTACTCTGGGTCATCCCCTGTTATAACCAGCCATTTATGCTGTGCACAGTGAATAAATGCAATCAAGCTTTGCTAATAAGAAGCATCACAGCAGCAGGTGGAGATCAGATCCCGACCTGCAGTGGCCAACCCCTAATATCTTCCAAATGTTACTGGCACTGTGACCTCTGTAGCCACCTTCATGAACAGCCCTTTGATTATTAATGCTGAAGGCGACTGCCTGGCTTTAGACCTGGCCCCGACACCGCAGCACTCTTTACTCAGCCTGGAGAAGGAAACTATTGTTAATTTATGAGACACTCTGCCTCTCTGTGTTACTTCTTCTTGTGGCATATCTGGTCCCGTAAGCATCACATTACCCAGGGGAGAACAATCAGCATGTGAAAGTCAAAGGGGCAGTTTGACTTTCACATTTCTAACATTTATATAGGAACTGAATATGTCTGTCATGTTTATACTGTCCTTAACTTATAGTATCTGACAACTAACATCTTTCCTGGGACCTATCTATGTATTATTATGCATACTGTGGTGACTTTACAATGGCCTTAACATGCTTTATGACATTATTATCTTCTGTAATGTCACTTTAATGTTCCTATAACATTCCTGCAGGAATTCTATGTACTCAGTGGTGACTTAATAGTGATGTTACACTATCTTATGGTGTTATCTCCTCAGGTACCACTACAGTAACCATAAAGTGGATAATAAATGATATTAGAGTATTAGCTCTTGTCCATCATGACAAATGACAAGGATCCTTTCAGGAAAAAATTATAATCGTACAGTTGTATAAAGACAGGATGTGTCTGAGCAATGCCTACCTTTCCCGTAATTGAAGTGGAGTTTGATGGTCTTGCCCTGGTTGATGTGCAGGTACGTGAACCACACGGCAGAGGTGAGCAGTACCAGCAGCAGCAGGAGCTTGAACTGCTTCCGGATCTTCTTCACGGGGAAGCGCAGCATCCTGGCTCAAACATCCTCCGGTAGCCGCCCGGTTGATAGTGTTTTGTTTCTGACTGCCCGCGGCTGTACTGACAGGTTACCTCTCACGGTCACAGCGACGACATGTCGAGCAACCCGTGAGTAAACAAATGACGTTAACTACAGCCGTAAAGCGCGTCTCATTCCCCTGGATCCACGGGGCGAAAACAACGTCAAACTCGTCGTATCCTCAGATCTGGGTCCAAACACCTCTGTGGCAGTCATTGCTTATGAATGCACGTTTCTCACTTTCCCCATAAATAGCGTGGCTCGTAAACAGGCGTCCCCGCCGGAGTTTCCAAGCGTCTGAGGCAGCAGGGAAAAGGCTGCAGAGCTGCTAAGTTCAGTTAAGAGTGTGACCGAGGGAACAAAATAGCAGTCTGGTGATAATCTACACAAATCCCCTGAAGCTCAAGCCTTTGCTGACACCGTGACGCTGATTATTTCATCAACTACTCGAGGATCATCCGCGGTCATGGATTTAACGCAAAGTACCAAAGAGCATGAAGAGGAAGTTAGTCTGGAGAGGTGATCGCACACAGCATCTCCACAACAATTAAGGTTTCCAGCAGACAGAGTTTTAATGTTTCCAAACGACTACACATCAAATCACGGGGCCTTCAGTGAAATGACTTGGACTAATGCCGGTGAAATCGCTGAAGAAGTGGCAAAAAAAAGGTAACTTGATCAGGGAAAGGTTAAGGTGGCAATCGGCCAAATGTCAGAGCGCTGCGCTCCATCCACTGCTAAACACACCGAAAGCCAGACTCCGGTTTCCTATCGAGGGCAGCGCATTGAGATGGAGCGCGTTTTTATTTAAGTCCCGGGAGAGGAGGGGCGATCAGCTGTCATCCTCATACTCGGGTGGGTTAATAGCCCCGCGACGAGTAAATACTAAACTGTGGAGGCTGATAAACGCACCATGACAAGAGAGGTTTGTTAGAGATACTCAGACGTGACTGTCCGATGTGAGATCCGTGAAACAAACGTCCATGTGCTCCGGTTGGTCCGTTGTCTCACGCCAGGTGCATTTTACCCAATTCTCCCAAAGTACCTGCGTTGTTCGTCTCCCCTCTGCATGCGAGAGAGATCACAATCAAATCATTAAACTAATAAACAATGATAATTGGCGCCAGCGGCGACGCGCTACCTTGTGTTGTTATTCTGTCATGAGCTTTTTTTTCCTATTAAATCGCCGCAATAGCATCGTCCAACCCGCTTGTCACCGCGCACAGAGGGAAAAAAGCAGCAGGGCTCCAGGAAAGATGTCGCAGAGGAACCAGTAACGAGGTGTGAAACAACCAGCAGAGAACATGGTTTTGTTTTGCCACCATGAAGCACGTAAGAATATCTCCTTTCACTGCACAGCTCAGTACGCCCATCAATTGAGCATCTTAACGGTGCGGAGCAACCTAACCTGGGTGGTCGGGGAACGACAAGCCTGCCATCCAATTACAATCCCGAGAAGGGTCCGGAGGAGGCGGGATGACAACGTTTGCCCTCACCGTTGCTTGGTACTAGTGCGATCCATCATCCAATAGCTGAACGCAGAGTCTGAAACTTGTTAAGCTTTGCTATTCTGCCCTTTCCCTCAATTCAAGGCCGCATGTTAATTTGATAAACAGCTGACTAGTTTTTCAGGTAAAGAAGAAGAAACTCAGGAAAATACGGGACATTAATGTGATGCAGAAACGATCGTTTCGAGTTATTATTGTTTGGTTCCCCCTTTAATTACTTAGTGAAATGTAAACAATTTTAATTAAAAATGTCAATTAATTTATTCAAGGAACGCCCATTTTCATACCCTCGTTACATCAAATTTAAATTCATCAGTTGTAAGTGCAATCCTGAAATCACCAGGTTTCATTGTAGGTTTATTTGATAGTTTAATTTCTTTATCATGATCTCAAATAATGCCAGTCTCCCCATAACAACTTCATTTACAGTCAGATGTGTTGGAACATCCGCGTAGGTTTTGTTTGTTTATTTTTTGACAACTCAACTTCAGCTGAAGACAATGTGACAATATCTATGTTAGTTTAATTTGCAGGTTGAAATACCAGTTCCTAACTTGATTGCAGTTCGGTGCATTCCTCCTTACCAAGTAATTACACATGATGAGGTTTAATGTTTGCTGTGTGTGGCAACACCCCGCAGAGACTCTCTCAACATACGCGCTCGGCTGCCGCCCTCTGGTCAAAGATAAAAGAGCAATTAAGTGAGGCAACAGAGTATTTGGTGTTTATTAAATAAGGTTAATCATGTTCAAGTCTTACGAGACGAAGCACATGTAGAAACAAATAACGACTTTATATGTCCTTATTAACCATTCCAATGTCTACAAATCTGCCTCTGAACTATTTCCACAGAGCACAGGACATTTTGACTTGTTAATATAGTTAATATATTTCAAGCTGTCATTAAGTCTGTCAGTAAGTCAGACCAATGAGTGCATCAATCCTGGACCCTGAACCATTATGAAGTTGGTTTTTTGTGCAACTCCAAATTTAAATGTACACAACAAAAACTCCTATATTTACAGCATTTTAGTCAAACAAACACAAAGGCGTCTTAACTTATTCTGGCTATTTAGACCTCTGCTCAGTCACCAATATACCAATTGCATTAACAGCTGGAAAAGTGAGCAAACAAAGTAAAATAACTATGATATTAATCATTATTAATTGATGATTGAAGTTGTTACCACTGCTCAGAAGTGAAAGAAAACGTATGCCTAATAGTGGATGGCAATAACACAGTTGAATGGGACCTTTTGATGTCTCATTGCTACAAATGAGATTCTAAAATAGCAGAAAGTGAAAACATATACTACAAATATCAGTGTATACAGTAGTACATACTGTATTGTATATAGTTAGTATGTAGTATGTACATACAGTAGCTGATACTTACAATAGTAAATGTGTGTGTACCCTGGTGAAACTGAGCCAGCCCAATAAAACACAGCAATGAAGTTCTTCTTCTGAAAACAGTTAAAATTGGTGTTCAATAAACATAAACTAATAACACACACATACACACACACACACCAAAAAATGTGATGGCTCTTCCTGACAAAACAAAAAGCACACACACATCCACAGTCAACAACACTACCTTCATAAGTCCTGTACAAAATGTATACTACAACGCCTTGAGTACCCATGAGGTAGAAAAGCGCTATATAAGTGCAGACCATTTACATTGCCAGTGACAGATGTTGTAATTACAGGCTCGGGGACACTACTAAACTAACTGGTCGACCTCTAAAGGGGGGCAGTGTACCTTGCCCTCATGCTCAAGTCTGTCTGCAGATTTCTATTCCTCATACTGGCTTGCTCTGTTGTGTTGTGTTAAACGCTCATGATGGACAACAAGCCATTCTTGTTTCATATCTAGCTGTCGTTTCAGACAGCTGGAAGGTGTGGGTGCACCCCAAACATGAAGTAATACAGTGTCCTGTTGTGGAGTGGGGAATTACATCGCATACATAGACTATCTCTGGCAAGTACTCGGGCCAACGGCATTTCTTTTCTGGCAGTAGTGTACACTAAAGGTTGTAGGCACTCACATTATGCATTGTGTGTGGTAAAATGTGGTGTGAGTTTTCCTACCCCATACAACTTGCCAAGCTCCTGAATTACCTCACTCTCAAAGTTTCTGTCCTGATCTGAATGCAACCTCACAGGCACACCATACTTTATAAACAACTCTCTGAGGAGAACCTTGGCAGTTCTGTGGGAAATGCATGTGTGAGCTTGGTGAAAACATCTTTCACTACCAAAACATTCTCTTGTCTTTCAAAGAAGGTCTCCAACACACTAAAATGTACTGCAACCATTTCAAGAGGCCGTGTAGGTAAAAAGGGTTTCGTAGGGGCACATGTCTGTGGCTGTGGCATCTTGGTCAGTACACATCTTTGGCACTGCTTAACCTGCTTAACCCATACATCCCAACCTGAAACACCTCTGCCTCTCCGGATTGTGTGTGCACTCTATTCCCCGATGTCCCCTGCGATCAGGCACACTCTGCACTAGCACAAACCTGCCTAACTTGACAACCCTTCGTACCTGCACTGACTAGATCTGGTACTAAATCTGTCCCTTTCCTGACCACATTGCAAATGGATATGCACCCATCAAACTCCTCCTTATATCCATTCTGGGGAGGCCCCCTTGCTAATGGCTGCCTAGAGAGGTGTCTGCTGTGTTGTTAAATTGTCACTTCAAAGTCAAACAGAGCTAGCTGAGCAGCTCAGCGTTGTTCAATTGCCCCAAGTTTTGCTGAGTTCAGACCTCAGTTCTCTTTAACACGTGCATTGACCACACCATGCAGGGGACCTGCTAGCTGGGAAAATCCCTGCATAAATCTGCTGTTGCAGCTACAAGAACGACCTTAAATCTTCGACTATAGTGGGAACTGTCCACTGTTTCACTGCTGATACCTTGTCAGGGTCTGTGCCTATGCCCTCTGCTGCTAAGAAAGCGCACACTGGACAGGAGGAATTGGCATTTATGCTTCATTTCTTCTTCTCTGCAACACAGTGTGTAGCCGCACCAGATGTTCCTCAAAGGTTGGTGAAGGACTAATATGTCTTCCAAGTACACCAGCATTATCTGGAAGACCAAGTCATTCATAGTTGTCTGTATGAGTCCTTGGAAGGTTGCTGGCCCATTGCAAACCCCAAATTGAAGTCTAGTGTACTCAAAAAATCAAAAAGGAGATGTAAAGGCTATCTTGCGCTACCTGGTGCTACCCACTTGCAAGGTCAGTGGTTGAGAAAATGTAGCACTCATCAGTGCGGTTGCAGAGGAAAAGCGACATGTCTAGTAATCGTGTAATCTGTAATCTACACACAATCTTAAGATGTTGTCTTCCTTTCTCACAAGTACAATGGGCAATACATAAGCTTTGGTGCTTTCTTTGATAACACCTTTTTGAGAAGCTGTGTGATGTGCTCTCTAACCTCTTTGTACTGTGTTGGTGGTATTCGTCAGTAAGGCTGGGTAACGGGGGCATCACCAGCTAGATTTATTTCGTGCTTGACCTTATCAGTGTAACCTAAGACCCCATCCCTGAAAGCAAAAACCTCTGTATACTGGGCTAAGAGTGCTGCTAACTTAACCTGTTGACCTGGTGAACCACCAATATTTATCTGTTCTATTAAGGACTGCAATTCACTGTCTGTGTCAGTAAAAACAATATAGCTTCCTGTTTGCTTCGCTCGAAATGTTCCCCAGTATCCTCTGCGCTCCTACACAAGGGTATGCCCAAGGGGCAGCAACCTCTGGTGGCATACATAAAAATTGCACAGCTGAGGAAGATGCCAGTCATGCACATACCCACATAGTCCTGTTAACATGTCAAACTGGGCTGATTTAATGATAAACCGAAAATATGTAGATGAGGATGAGAAATGAGTGTAGAGATTTAAAGATCAAATGCAAAGAAAGAAGATACATGTGGAGATTTCACATTACCCTCTAAACATCCTTTTAACATAGCCTAATATATTTTGCTTTTAATTAACAAAATGCAACCAACATGTGTTTATGTCTAGTGTAATATACATCCATTCATCCAGCTGTAGCTATGGATAAATCTAAATAAAGGATCAAAGGATGCAAAACCTGGACTATAGTAATATGCCCTCAATTTAGTTTGTCCCAGCTGTGCCTTCTCAATCACTTGGAGCACAAACCATAATCCCCTGTCCTCTGTGGATTAATAATGTAATCTACAGAGCAAACACAGAGCATAAATGAAATGCTTAGGTATTCATCTGGCCTGTATTGAAATGAGTACTTAGTGAATGACCTCAGCCAAACAAATCATTTATGCTAAAACAAAAACTTCAGAGTTCACCTTGCCTGAGCTATTGCAAGGAAAACTGAAGGTATTTCATCACACACTGGGTTTGAAAGTCATACAAAGTGCATAATGAAATAGTTTCATGTACTGTTTTTTTTCCTTTCTCTCCCTTGGCAGCGGGACATTATCATGGGCCTGTTGAGGTCCTGATTGTATTCCTCTTTATGTTTTATCATCCGACTTGTGTTTGCCAGACTGAAGTTAAAAAAGTCTCCTTTCTATTCTGTCTGTGTTCCTGATTCTCTTTCTCCTCTGTTATTTCTGTTTCATCTATGAGCAGGCAAGCATCCAATGCACAGCAAGGGACCTGCACACTTTTAAATCATTGTAAATGTAGACAGAAAGTTTCGCACTACATATGGTTCAATTTATTAGTGTGTATTATCCAAGTTGTAAATTTGCTAATAGGAATGCTTGAAATCATAATAAGTAGACATAAAAAACACGAACAGTTTCACAAGTACACACGTCTTTTTTAGTTTGTAACTTAACTCGGTGATGCTGTTGTCCCTCTCCATGTCCCCTGTCTCTCTCCTCCATTTCTGCAGAAACATCCTCTGGACACCTTCCAGAGCAAGTGGTGTGTAGTTGAATAATATGGACAGAGAGGGGGGGACTGTTGGAGATAAAAGAACTGCTCTCTGCTGGGGTATTACAGTGCTGTAAAAAAGTATTTCCTGATTTTTCTTTTTTTGCACATTTGTGACACTTATATGATTCAGATCATCAAACACATTTAAATATTACACAGAAAGAAACGGAGTAAAACAGAGTTTTTAAATGATAATTTCATTTATTAATTGCTGTCCAAACCTTTCAGGCCCTGTCTGAAAAAGTAATTGCCCCCTAAACCTAATAACTTGTTGTGCCAGTCTTGGTAGGAACAACTGCAACTAAGCGCTTGCAATAACTAGCAAGGTATTTTTCACATCACTTTGTAGGAATTTTAGTCCCCTCTTTCTTGCAGAATTGTTTTATTTCAGCCACATTGAAGGGTTTTTGACCATTAACCATTTTCCCCTTTAAGTCTGACTTTTACTAGGCCACTCCAAAACCTTTTTTAAAGCCATTTAGAGGTGGACTTGCTGTTGTGTTTCATTGTCCTGCTGCATAACCCAAGTGCACTTGGGCATGAGGTCACAAACTGATGGCTGGACATTTTCCTTCAGGATTTCCTGGTAGAGCACAGAATTTATGGATTCCCAGTCAGGTCCTAGCCATCATCTCAGAGGGTAAGTGTTGCAGTTAGAGCGCAGAAGATGTGAAGTTGACATTTCATAACATGAATTCTGACCCACAGCTTTTTCAAATTTCTCACCTTTGACTAATCCAACACCTGCTTGTCAATGTCTATCTCTGTCCAGCTTCATGTCCAACTGCCTACATGTCCTTCGGTCTCTCACAAACCTCCCTCCTCACACTCCCCCCAACCTTCTCTTTCCTGGGCAGCACAGCAGCTCACAGGCTTTGATGAGAGGTCTGAGCTAAAATGTCACAGGGATTAAGGGGTTTTGCCTCTTGCATCCCTCCAGATCAGTTATGGCTGCTTTGTGTGCCTGAGCTTCCTCCTTCCCAAACAGGTGCGGAATGGCATTTCTTTCCACTCCACTGTGCCCTATTGAATTTCCTTAAGGGGAAATAACATTCCTCCATGTTTACAGAGTAAGAAGGAAAACATGGGTAAAGGTGAATCAAAAAAAATATTAGGAAAGAGCAGAGTAGATGAAGAAAGACTAATTCAAGACATGTTTTTTTTCTAGCATTTTCATTTAAGGTACATTTTGGTCTGTTTTAGCTATATACTATAATTAATACTGTAACTTTAATAATGTCTCCCACATACATGCATCAAGACAGACATATGCACTCTTCTGCAGCTGCTCCTTCCAAATACAGTTATACAGATTTAAAGATCAGATATCGCCAGAGAGACATCTAGGAGAGACATCTATAGCTAGAGCTGCTGCCATATTAAAGCAGTTTTTTCTCCGACTGCATCAACACAACTTAGGATAACAACTCACCAGTCCTCCTTTACCTCTGCATCTATTGAAACTCATCATTCTACAGATGGACTGAAGGAGGGTGATGATTAAAATAGCTCTTCTGCCAATGTTATACTAACTGTAAGTGTCTGAAATAAGCAGTTTCCATATTTATAAAGTGTCTGTTCAGAGGCTACTGTCACAATGCGAGGTATGCAATATCAAAAGACATCTCATGTATGATTTTAGTTTCAAAGCCTCTTTCTGCAATCCCAAAGTTCTGAACTGATAAAGCCTTCTGGGTGGATGGTGAAATGTCTTAGAACTTAAAGCAAGGCCATTTGCCACTGAACAGAACCTTTGGCATAACCATAACCTGGATGACTCTTCACAGACTCATTATGAAAGTGCAAATTGTTTTCATCATGAAAATTCTCACCGCAGACCAAGATGACTAGTGTAATGTCAGTCTGGCTTTCATCGAGACTAAATATTCAATGCTTTTTCATATTCAATGCTGACAGAAAAATCACAGCAGACACACAAAATAAAATTCAACCAGCTCATTCATTCATTTTTGTGCTGCGAGTATGAATTGCTGAGAGAAATCTAGGTCATTTTTCTATCATTAGTATGCCAGCCAGGTGTAGCGTAAAGAGGATTAAAGCAAAGTAGTGCCAATGGGGCTCTCTATGTCTATCTCCCCTTCTTCCTCTATCTCTCTCTCTCTCTCTCTCAAATCAAACAATCGCTCTTAAGTGCTCCCTGCTGTCACCTCAAAGAGCATATCCATGACAAGTAGTCCAATCTTGTAATAAAACATTCATGCATTACCCAGCAAAGAAGATGAGCTTGTTTCGGAACCATTAGACAAGAAATATTTCCTAAATTCAACATTGTGGGAGATCTAATTTTCAAATATATGCAGCAGATGTTTTCTTGTGGAAAAGCTGGAATAGCTCCTAATGAAGTATAAAGTTGCACAAGTCACCATGAACATTTGTGAGTAATGAAACAATAGCAAGCCACAATTTACTAATGGAGTAAGTTGGATAGCATCTGTTTAATGATAATAAAACATCTGGATGTGAATGTTAATGTTAGTGTGCTAAATATGTGATCTGATATTCAGAGTGAAAATACAACTTTGCTTGACTGGAATATTTCCATTGTATGCTACTTTTACAATTCAGAGGAAAATATTATACTTTTACTATCTGTTACTACATAACGTTGTTGAAATCAGCCACACCTTTACCAATTGCTCTATTTGTTTAACAACCTATACACAACAACAACAAAAAATACATTGACCCATATGTTTGTTTTTTAATAATTACAATTTTTTAGTCAAACAAATATGGACCAGAGTTTGTTATCAACAGCATAAAATTTAACACTGCCTTAAATATATATACTTTTTTCAGTGCAGTGCTTTTACTTTTATACGTCTTGTGAATTTAGAGATTGTAAATTTACTACTTGTAAATACATGGTGTTGATTGTTATTTTGAGTAACTTTGAACTCATGTGCAAATTACTGGAACGGCCACCAGGTGGCAGGTTAGTGTGGATTCTGCTAAGACAAAATAAGTAGCAATACAAAGTTATCTACAGTAGATAATCTAAAGGAAAAAAATCTGTTTTCATTTTGTGAATGCAACAACGCACAAAAAGTTTTAGCAGTTTGACAAAACATGTGTTGGCACGCCACTTCAGCTCCGAGTACATTAAAGTCTGATGGTCGTGGTTCATTGTGTGTTTGACTGTTGAGCTGTTGATGCTTTTTCCTCTCCTAACTACTACAGTGTAGAGCTCAACAACCTCACAGCAGATGTATGAGCCCCAAAGTATCATGAAAGGCACTGGAAAGGAAAGAAGTCACACATGCATGGTCACAAACCAACAGATAATTATTATATGCAACTTGTGCATTATGCATGTTTTCAATGATAGAATGAAAACCTCTGACAGGCAGATGAGCCTTTAGTCTGCTAGAAAATCACCACACGCTCTTTGGAGGAATGCTAGCATTTAAAAATGCAAGCCTGAGACGGCTCACAGTGGACCTTCAAACTAACTGACCTTTGGGAAATATTAGCATGATGTACTCATCCAGCCCAATGAAGGTCCAGCAAACCCACAGCAGATCAGAGCCTTATTTGTTCAGGAGACAGAACACAGCAGGCATTTAAGCTGAGTGCCCAAGTTTTGGCTCATCCAACACAAAAGAACCGAGAAAGCAGTGGAGACCGAACTGGCAGGAACCACTGGTAGAGGAGCAGTGTGGGGATTAAGGACATTAAAAGAGGAGACTTTTGGGCTGAAAGCAGTTGAACCCAAAACCCTGGGGCGTAGAATGAATCTGTGAGAAAGTAAAGGCTTTGCTGTAACAAGTAAGTTTGGCTGGATGTGTGTCTTGGTTTTTCAGAAATAATAGAACCAATGGGGGAGTAAAACTTTTTGTAATTTGCCATGATATATGCTGAGAGAGAGAGAAGGAGAGAGGGAGAGATCAAGGATGCTGAACAAAGAGGCAGATAGTTAGGAAGGGAGAAGATATGTTCTTGTGTTCCACTTGCAGTCAGACAGAAATATGTTCAGCGCTTTGTAGCTTCGAGTCACTTGCTACTCCTTCAGACTGTAGAGTTATACCTTCAAAGAGTTTGCTGTTTAAAAACAACTTCCAGTGGTAGATATCAAAGCTTACAGAGCTAATTAGTTCACCAGCCCCAAAATGTAAGGTATTTGCTGCGGGAAGCAAAACTCACAAAAAGTTTCTTGGATTTACATTTTTCATGTAGAGACCCTCTCATGGTTAATTGCTTCATAGGCTTTTAAAGTGACATTTACATACTAAAATTGGGCTGTCATTGAGAACAACTATGTATTTTTATACTGACTTGCAAATAAGATATTATTGTGCGCACTGAGCTTTATGTAAGTGTTGATAAAGTAAGTGACATTTTTTTATATATAATGGTGTTTGACAGTTGATCACACTTGGCATTGTGCAGCATTATTGGACCTAACCTTCCTTGTGAAAAATGTACACACTACATGCAGACAAAGGCACACACACACACACACACACACACACACACACACACACACACACACCATTGCACAGATTATATACATTCACAGAAAAAGAAACAGACTGGGTATGGGAGAGGAATTTAAAATCTAAAGTAAGAGAAAGGCATAGCTCATCGGGGTTACAAGCTCAGTTCTTTATCTCACACAGCAGGTGTGTGGATTACCTTGTTAACTGGATCTTTGTGTGAACCTGGCAAATGCATAGAACTATTGTAGTCCCCGCTGAAAGGAAGATGGAAGACCAAAGAAAGGGCAGAGGGAAGATGAAGGGAAGGGACTTTTGGTGTGTGCTTCTGGGAACACAAACCCAGCTACTACAGAAACAAAGCAGAGATGTGTGTTCATCCCTTGTAAAGGTAGGGCAACATTCAAAGAAACACAGTACACAAACACTAGGCTGTGGTGCACATTCTCTTTGGGTGTGTATAGGACATTAGCTATAAGAGATGATGGTTAGGATTGTCCTCCGTTCTCTTCCTTCCTTTCTTTTGAAGGCAATATATGAGGGCTAAAGTTGTTATAGAATCAAATGAGCAGTATGAACCATTTCTGAGACATTTCACATCTACTTCTGTCTCTCACCAGCTAGGTGCACATCATCACTGCTTAAACATTATCAAGATAGCAGGGGAGCTCCTGCAGGCCACTGGGGGCAGAATTGAGCACCTGGAACTACAAACAAAGCTGATGACCTCCTCCTCCTCCTCCAAGGGAGCTCCACCAAGTTAAAAAAATATCTCGGGGCTTGTCAAAGGTGCAAATTGTGACTCAGATAATTTTTGCATTGTTTCTTTTTTTGTTTTTATTCCCTTTTCTTCTCTGTTTAAATTGTGAGACATGAAGAGTCCTCCCCCAGAATTATCATTGTGGAATAATGTAACATAGTGAAAATTTTGCTGATATTTTTTACCTGTCCCACTGTGGAAAACGTTTCCTCTTAAACCTCTTAGCACACATGGGGGCTAAATGATGTCATTTTAGGCTCATGGCTAACTACATTACTTTAAAATAGTGCACCAACAACTATTCAAAGTCATAATATAACCATCTTATATGTATGTGTCTACTTTAGAAGAATTTGCCTATTTGCACATTATGATGTGAATGTCCTTAATACTCCCTCAGAGCACTCTGGGGTTCAGCGTAAGACCTCAGCTGTGATGGAGTCCTTCAGCCAGTTTCAGAAATCCCCCCAGATCCCTGAGGGAGAGTCTGTCCCAGATTTTTGTTGTGTCCTCTTACTGCCCAAGAGAGTGAGGTGAACTGTCTCTTTCATCTCATAACACCTTGAAAAGTCAAGAAACACCTTTCGCTTCGACTATCTCTGTTCACGTTGCATCATAAGCAACCATGAGCCCTTGAAACTACAAGAGAAGCATTTACAAGCTAATTTTAGATTGTTGCACATCGTTTGCCTAGAAACTCCAAATGACACAAACCAAACCTCCACTGAGGAGTAGAAGTTTTTTTGCAGTGTTTGAACTTTAGACAACAATTTGTCTCTCTGGGTGAAAGTACTGTAAATCCATTATGATCCTGACAAGAATCTCACAAAGAACAAAGACACTGCAACAGAGTTTGTGTGATGTTTGTGACCTCCACAAAAGAAAACCTTTGCTGCTTCTGTTGAATACAAATACTGTACCTATTCAGCATAAACTGTTGGTTTGAGCCTTATACATCCTGTGAATTATAAACTAAGAGGCTTGTGAAAGATAGTCTGTCACAATATGCAGAACACTGCAGTGAAGCTGTAGTATTAGCATTCGTGGGTTGACCTTAATCTCACTGGTCTCAGAAGGAAAACAGGGAAAAGGTGAGAGAATTATCTTAAAGGAAGCTTTTGCCTCCATATGATTTAAAAACCACACCTGTTTCTTAAAAATCAATTAGTATTCAATGCAATAATTCTCAATCAGACAACATGCATTGTACTGTCTGACCTCTCATTAGTAGCTGACAAAGCGGTGTTCAAGGCTGAAATTTAAGCCCAGTGTCAGCTGGGAATGTGCCAGCAGGTTCCCAGTGTCTGATGCAACAAAATCAGCATATACTCGAGGTTTGATAATATAACTACTTAACACAGTGTACCTGACTAATAACACTCACAGGCACTTTTTGCTTCTGAAAACAAGTCTAAGCCAGTAAATAAGCAAAACATTAGTACTGATACTGAAATGTGTTTAGTCACACCTACAGTTCAGTTTTAATATCTTTCATTTACATAATTATCGTCATTATCAAATGGTTTAACCATTATGTTTAATATTCATCACATCTATACACAGATTCGAGACATTATTTATTTTTCCAAAATGAGTATGTTATTGGAATCAGTATCCATATGTTTGATTTACACAGATTCAGATTTACGCATTTATGCATATTCTAGTCAAAATATATTGTTTTAAAGGGCTAATGTGACCACAGCAGACTGTTGCCGAGTGCAGTGACTCTGTACATTAAGCCAGGGAGCTCTGCCATATTTGTGCTGTCAAATCAGAAGGAAAGAAAAACTCTCTCTGATCCTTTTATCTATAACCACTCTGGAGTGGATTTAATGCTTTCTCCGTGCCATCCAGGGAGCTTAAGTGAAGCTTAAATAGCTATTATAAAGTAATTAACTTGTGGGTGCTGACATATGCATCTCTCCTTGCCATCTGTTTCTCTGGTGAGGAATGATTGTTAAGTTGCGGGGCAAAATGTTTACTGTGTATTCCTAAAGTGGCACTGCCTCCTTTTGCTTCAAATCAGTACTACAGTGGGATTTGCAGTGGGAAGTGACCAGATAATGTAATACCTGAAACACTTTCATTTAATGTAACTTGTAATCCATTTTCTTCAGATCAAACAGGGGTCCCTCAAGGATGCTGATGTCAACAAGTGCATTGGTTCCAACAAACACGGAGAAGCCACTTACTCAGTATCGCTCACTGTCACAGAAAGTGTGTCTAACAATTTCATACAATGCAGCTAAACTTTTCCAGTTCCAAGCTCTCCATTTAGTTTTAATGCTGCTGTCACACAGTGCTTCAGATGAAAGTTGCTCTCATGTTGTTTCTAGATCCAGCGCTGGACTTCAAGGAAGGGAGGAAACAGTAGGAACATAAGTCTGTTGTGTAATAACCATGGCAAGACATGTCAAACTGTGATGGAGCTCTCTCTGATCAAACTTGTTTTTTTGCATGCATCCAGAAATATCTACAGGACAAGATCTACGTAAATAGCTTCACTGTTGCTGCAGGGGCAGAGGAAAAATGTTTTTGAGCTGTATTTGCACATATGCAGAGATTCTCAAAAATATTGTTAGACATGCAAACAATCAGTCAGACATTTACTTATATAACTGCACGTAAACACAAATGCACATTTGTTTGATCTTTTCATTTGCGGCAGTGTAGAGAAGAAAAGAAAAGTGAAGAAGCCACCAACAGAGGAGGAGATGTTAAAGATCCTGGCTGGAGCTGACAAGAAGGACTGTGAGAAGATCTGTGCTGAATACAGCTTCACCGACTTTAAAGGCATTCTCATGAAGCTGAAGGAGATGAAGAAGAAAGTAGAGGTGGAGGAGGGCATGTCATGTAGAGAGCTTGTTTACGAATTACACCATCACATAATGAAAAAAGGGATCAGGATATATGAGAAAGAGTTTAAAATAGATCAGAATGGTAAAGAAAAAGCTTAAATGTCAGCTGTGTCACGGCGCAGGCATGGCAATAAAGATATGTCACGTAGCAACGCTCAAGTCAACTAATGTTAAGATGGGAAAATGTCACGTTGTCATTTTTGTGGTTTGTCATTTGATATTTTGCTAGGCGGTGCGTGTGTTGGAGGCCCTGGAGGACTTCACTGCTGAAGCAGGCGCCAGTGTTGAACATCCTAGAACTAAAGGATCCAAACATCAGAATGCAGTGGTTTCTGGTAAACTCTGCCTGTCTGTTGTGCAAGTGTGTAAAAGTTTGTATGCATGTGTATGCTTCATTACATAAACCACTGGTGATTTCACCCCTCAACTATGCATTTTATTTACAATCCAGGGTTCAGAGCTGCTGCGGATCCTTTACTCTCTTGGGAAATATGAAGCAAAAACAGATGGGAACCAAACACAACCTGAGCATTTCCAGCGTGAGCCTCAGTGACATGGGTACCTACACTCTGCAGGTTGGACACAAGAGCTAGCAAGGCTTAATATTATAGGTAAGTGCAAAATGAGAATCAAGCCCCTCCCATTGCTTGCAAATCAAAAAGTCAATATCATCATTGATTACATTTACATACTCTCGGTGCCACTTTCACTGTATTTACATTCTTTTGCTTGGCATGCCTCATTACCAGTAGTCTACTGTCAGCTATTCTGGTGTAGGTTTTGTAGATTAACAAACAGGGAAACTTTTATGTGACTAGCAGCCTATACCTGTTCGCACTCAGAACTCTGAAATGCTCACTAATACACTCGCTTTTATCATGTAATATCCAGTCTCACAGAAAATGCTAAGAGATGACTCTCTTGAAAACTTTGTAGGAGTTTTGGCATTTACAAAAGATAAATGATGAAAAGAACACACACATGTCCTGACAATATTATGCACATATAAACACCAGGGAAAATGCAGTATTCAGAAGGAATATGAAAATAGTTTTGTTAGACATGTTTGTGTTTTTGCAGGTAACGAGAAAGGAAGTAAAAAGAGATGAAAAGTTTGACAGGTCTTGTCTGAGGATGGTCTGACCTACACCTTGAAGATTAAGGATGTGAAAGTCAGTAATACTGGAGACTACACCATCAGTATTATATATTTCACTGCCTCTGTGGCATCTTTTATTAAGCATATGGAAGGATTTCATGGGTTTTACTATCATAAAAAACTTTTTATATGTGTTTTTGTTATGTTTTGTTTCTCCCGACAGGGCCATGTCTTCCTGTTTTTGTAGAACTGGCATTTCTAAAGAGACAAATGTCCCCCTTCAGACTCAGTGGAGATGAGCAGTTACTGCCTATTTTTTCCCCTGAGATCAGAGGTTTTGTTCCTTCATAACTTTCCTCTATCTTCCAAATGAAGACATATGGGCAGCATAATAAATCCTCCCTCCTAGTACTGAGTTGAAAGTAATCCAGCCAAATCCCTCCTCAAAACAAGCTCATTTATTACATATCTGTTTAACAAGATGCTTTTTGCCTAAGGCGCAAGCTGGGGCATGTAGATATCTTCACAAGGACGTGTGGCTATCCTCTGGGGTTGCAAGAACAGAAGTATAATAATAGAGGTTATATAAAATACAGTTGATCGTGAGTAGACTATCTTTCTTGTTCCTTAAATATAATTCCTTACAAATGGTCCAATACTGTATATGTGGAGGGACTGCATATGGAGTAAAGAACAACATATTAACCAGAAACTACCACCAACCTTGGAGTGCAGCTTGCTTGTTAAGCTCTAAAAAACCATGAAGTGAGTGTCTTGGTCTATATTCATCCTTCACCCAGGAATTCCCATAAACTCTACTACTCACTTGAAGAATGTCCGTTTGCAGTAGAGAGCCAAGGCCCATCTGTAGTGTGAGATGAGCGCATTAGATGTTCTAAAGGATGGGTGTGATATCACAGTGAGCTGTCACTGCATCTTCATGCAAGAGGGAAAGAGGGCAGAGGTTATTATCGAGGACTGTGAGCTGACAGATGTGGGGGAGTACTCTATTGTCTGCACACATGACAATGATGAAAATACATATGCCACTTCTGCCTATCTCCAATCCAATCCAATCCAACTTTATTTATAAAGCACTTAAAAACTACCACGAAGGACCAAAGTGCTGTACAAGGGTAGTTAGTAAATAAAAGTAAATATAATAACAATACCAGCACAATAAATAAGTAATTAAAAAATAACAAAATGTAAAAGATATATATACATACACACACTCACACACATAAAAATGTCAGCATCTTACAGGGTGTCAAAGGCCATAGAGAAGAGATGGCCTTTGAGAAGAGATTTAAAAACAGAAAATGAAGCAGCCTGTCTAATGTGCAGAGGTAGATCATTCCATAGCTTGGGAGCTACAGCAGCAAAGGCACGATCACCTCTGAGCTTCCTCCTTGTTTTGGGCACTCTCAGGAGCAGCTGATCAACTGACCTTAAGGAACGAGTAGGTGTGTAATGGTGAAGCAGCTCAGAGAGGTAAGATGGGGCAAGACCATGAAGGGATTTAAAAACAAATAAAAGAATTTTAAAATGAATTCTAAAATGAACAGGCAGCCAATGGAGTGAGGCCAAAACAGGAGAGATATGCTCATGTTTACGAGTGCCAGTTAAAAGGCGTGCTGCAGCATTCTGAACCATCTGTA
>OMLM01007505.1:0-15620 GCA_900302695.1 Helostoma temminkii
CATTGACCATAGGGACATGTTAAATTAAAGTGTGCCCTGTAATTAGCATCACAGGTGTCTTCAAACTTGTAATCAGTCAGTCTGGCTATTTAGAGGATGACAAGTGGTCACCGGTATCATGGTGTGTACCACACTGAACATGGACCATAGAAAGCTAAGGAGAGAGTTATCTCAAGAGATTAGAAAGAAAATATTCATTATAGACAAACATGTTAAAGGTAAAGGCTGTAAGACCATCTCGATCAGCTTGATGTTCCAGTGACATATTATTCAGATGTTTAAGGTTCATGGGACTGTAGCCAATCTCCATGGACATGGATGCAAGAGGAAAATTAATGACAAATTAAAGAGATGGATAGTAGATGAATGGTAACTAAAGAGCACCGACACAACTTCCAGAGAGATTAGAGGTGAACTCCAAAGTCTAGGTACATCAGCATCAGATAGCACCATCTGTCACTGTTTGAGCCAAAGCTGACTGCATGGAAGACGCCCGAGGAGGCAAATCATAAAAAGGCGAGACTGGAATTTGCCAGAATGTGCACTCACAAGCCACAAAGCCACTGGGAGAATGTCTTTTGGACAGATAAGACAAAAGTGGAAGTTTTTGGCAAGTCACATCAGCTCTATGTTTACAGACACAAAAATGAAGCATACAAAGAAAACACTTTACCCACTGTGAAACCTGGAAGAAGCACGGCTATGTTCTGGGGCTGCTTTGCTGCATCTGGCACAGGGTGTCTTAAATCTGTGCATGGTACAATGAAATCTCATGTCTATGAATGCATTCTGGAGCGCAATGTGCTGTCCAGTGTCACGTCCAGGTCATGAGACCTCCAACAGGATAATGACCCAAAACACAGCTACAAAACACAGAAGAATGGCTAAGAACAAAACGCTGAACTATTCTGAAGTGGTCTTCTATGAGCCCTGATCTAAATCCTATTGAACATCTGTGAGAAGAGCTGAAACATGCATCTGGAGAAGGAGTGGACAAATGACTATGGATCATAATAAGCTGCTTCCCCATATGGTTATAGTCCTGACACAGCAAGGGCAACTTGGGGTTCAGTGTTTTGCCCAAGGACACTTTGGCATATGACAGATGGAGCCAGGAATCAAACCAGTGATCCTACCACTGGTAGACATCTGCTCTATTTCCTGAGCCACAGCTGCCCCACAAATGTGTTCACTGAGCTTAGAACTTTTTTGTAGCATGGTGGTGATGTCCTAAAGGTTAGAGAAGCAACTTGTGACTTGTGGTTCAGTGCTTTGATGAAATCTGTATGGTACATGTGAAAAAGTAGTATTTGCTTTGTGCTCATCAACACCACTGTGGTACCCTTGAGCATGGCCCTGAATCCCCAACTGCTCCAGTGGAGCTGCTCAGTGACCAGCAGGTCAAACTGTCTGCAATTACATGCATTTAAGTAACCAGGTTACTCAGGTAATCTGTTGCCGGCTGAGCTGCTTAGGCAGGTGTGAATGTGCATAACTGTTTATTTGATTAGTACGTTCCTGCAAAAAGCAGTGACGCAACCCTGAATAAATAAAGGTTAAAATAATGAAAAAGTTCCATAAACTCGATTGGATACTACACTAGCAATGTTAAGCTATCAGAATCTGACAAATTGCAGAGGGTTTAATGAGAGAATTGATAATAGATAAGAGAATGAACAAACAGCAATATCGCCGCACTTCTAATGATTATTCTCTATTTTGATAACCTTTCCACACATTCCTCCCCCACACAGACGCACATTCACTGATATACAGTAGATCCTTGATCTTAGCGAGGGTTTGTGGAAGCAAACAGTTGTTAAGTGTTAATGGCAAAATCATTAGCTTAGAGGGGTGACAGTGTCTGTGTGATGAGAGACTGCTTGGTGTGGACTACATTGCAGCTGCATGTGTTTTCCAGAAAAGTTGCCAGAGTCATACCTGCATAGGTTTTTTATAACAAACAGACATACAGATCTGTAAATTGCTTGAATATGTATTTGTGTATCCTCAAACACACAGACATTTTATCAAATAAACAGTGACACACTGACCCTAGTCCTTGACCTCATTCTTCACATACTTAATTCTTTCCACTGTCTAACTCAATCATGCTTTGTCTGTCTGTCTTTCCACTTCACATTCTCAAACACAGCATAAAATATGTTGTATTATTGCTCCGGGTTCCCTGGGTAACAAGCTCAAACCAAGCCTAACTTCGTAAGGTTAAGATTTTAAAACAAACTCCATTGCTTAACTGCTTCCCAAACTGTTTACTCTTGGATGGCAATCATACATCTGCTTTGCTTGAAGGAGTCTTGATTTAATCAGAAATATCTGGTTTGCCCTTGGATCATAAATTTCCAGTGAGGCCAAATCACAGAATGATGTCTGGACAGAGGAGCAGATCCCTTCCTACGTAATCCACAGTCTTATTGGAAACAGGGTTCCAGGGTTTGAAGTGTATCCAGACCTGTGTCAATAGAGTCTGCCACAAACAGCTGATATAACTGACTACGCTGTAAACATGCATAAATTAAGAAATAATGGGCAGAGATCATACTTTGTTTGAAAACACTCTCACACTTCTTCATTTTTCCAGTCTCAGAAATTAAGTCTGTCTCTAAAGGCTCTATTTAGGTCTATATCTCAAGTCTTTCCACTACAGTGGAGCTGTCTACTGTCAGCAAAAACAACGATGAGACAACCTTTCAGCACATACTAAAATATCTAGATAAGCAGAGACAACATTGTAGGCATCTGATGAGCTGCAGCCATCTGTAAACTGTAGCACAAGAGGCCTGGGAGAAAAGTGAAAATGTAGATCCAGCTGGGAAATCTCCTGCAGACAAGAAGTCAAAGTGATGAAGTGATTTTGTGGTGATACCAAATCGAAACTGCTGCTGTAAACTTTTGGGGAGCACTCACAGCGATTTATCATGCGATACTAAGAAACATTGCACTATTTGCTTTATCTTAACATTCAAAGATTGCAATTAAACATGTAGCATTGTTGTCTTTTACAGTGTCAGTGTTTCAACTTTAACCAGTTTATATTTTAAATAGTTCCTGAGGACAAAATAGACATACATAAAAACCTAATGGATTGTTTTTTATATCTTATACACAGTCGTATACTTACAGAAAGAAGTTTGGTCCATTTCACTGACAGCTATTATGCTTCTTCTTACCAGTCTTCAATACACATTGTACCTTTTGGAGTTAAATAACCAAGGTAATTGTTTGTACTGTCTATGTAAAATATAGTGTACGTTCATCTATAAAAATGATGATACAATACTTGTATTTAGCCTTAACAACCTGCCAGGCTCAGAATGTGAATAGTTCACTAAAGCATCATAAACAGTACATAAGAGAGATACTATTCTGTGAACTCTTTCTTCCATGATTAAGTAAAATTGGATATAATCTTTAATAAACATGCTAGTGTTCCCCTGGGACTAATTAAGCGTGGTTTCTTTCCATGCTTTAGATTTCTTGCTTATGAGCCTTCAGTTTTGTTGATTCTGCTGAGCTTTCAACATCCAGGCGAACTCTTAGGCAAGAAACCAATATTTTGCGCATGGTTAATCAAGTCTGCAATTGTAAATTTATCAAGTAATTTATTATTGTAACAGAATTGCAATAAATGTCTTCACTGAGAGCTTTTATACAAGCTGAATTCGCTTTTCATGCTGATATGTTAATGTGCTTTTCTTTATTATCTGGTTGTGCTATTAACCTGTTTGATATCTGTGCTGTTATTCCTACATGCATTGTGCTAGCATACAAACCAAAGTTGAGCAAATATTCAGTTACGATCTAAAACACATCAGTAGTTACTCTTGTCTTCGTTTTGTAAGTCTAGTAAGTCTAGCCAGGATGGAAAATGAGTGTTGCATATTGTCCTGAGCCTTTAGCATCCAACCAAATCTTCGTTTATATATTCAAAAATCAAATTAGTTTGTTAGCGTTGCCTTACATTTAAGTTCATGCTTCATCAGAGACAGAGTAAATTTAAATGCAAGGTATAATAAACAGAGAGGAAACTGACTTGGTGGCACTGACGTAGAGATGTATTAATGGTCTACAGAGGTCAAACAGTAGGCCTATAATAGAGTCTGCTAAAATGCAAAATTTGACTGTTTAACTTCGTACAGCAACAGTGTATCCATATGTCGTTTGTTTTGCAGCAGAGAAGCCAATACGGCCACAAAATGGGAAACAAACATCTGTGGAAAAGGGCCTGAGGGATAGCTGGGAACCTTCTATCCATCTAGATGGAAGTCCTGTTGACCGCTTCGTCATCAGCTCCAACAAACCAGCAAGGTCTCACCGCCTTACTAAAGCCAGCAAGGATAGTCGCGCTCCTCTACTGGAGGATGTAGGTAAGACAGCAGCAGAGAAAATATTCAAAACAGAGAGTAAAAGCAAGATCAGAATATGGGATGTTAAGATCAAATGGCTGGAAGTCTTTGATAAGACTGAGTGACCTGAATAAACCATGTGGGAACTAACGAGAAGGTGTTTCAGAGGCGCCTGAGCGTGCTGGTAGATCTACTAGACAAAATGGTAATTCAGAGGAAAATAATGGAGAGAGAGCAAGCAAAAAGAGGTTTGGCTCAAATTATGGGGTGAGTCTTTAGATCCTGGAGTTCTGCACTTTGTCAAGACAAGTGCCAAAAATGAGGATAGGATGAGTGAAGCTGTGCACAAAGCAGAGATACCAGGAGGTGAGGTGTACAGACACACATATGCATTTGTGTGATTGATTTTTATCAGTGGATTAATTCATCATTGGATGCACTGTTATACAAATTTGCCAATGAGAAAGTTTACTGAATGTGGCAGAGTATCACTGCAGATCAGCAGGCAGTGTTTTTTTGGGCTTCAGAGGAGGACATTATTTTTTAAGCTTTTTAAGCTTTTCTGGGTATTCCTAATCCCTGCCCTTTAAAAGATCCATATGACAGGTCCTAATGTTTCTATACACCGTTTGCAGTGTCGACGCAGCTTAGCCTGTTTTTGTCATTATTCCATTTTCCTCTGTCCTTGGCATCTTCAAACTATACTTCATCAGTGGCTCAAAGTCTGCAGCCAACACTTCTTTTCCACATCCAAACCCAGCCCAGCTCCTCTAACCCAGTCCCCTGTGTTGTGGTCACTTAGTGTGTGTGTTGGGTGGTGGTTATGTTGCCAAGGGTGGTGCCAACTGATGAAGTCATTCATTGTCTGGTATTGTGGTCAAGTACAGTTTTAGATGCTGTTGTGTTTCTGTTTATCTGGGTGTGCATGTGCCGCCCAGGGTGCATTGTGGTGGCCTTGTCTTTTTTCCAGCTCCGGTGCAGTTTGCCATAAATCTCTGGCAACCAAGCTGCGTTTTAGTGCTGCCTCCCCAGAAATTCCTTTCAGATCGTGTGTGTTCCCTCAACAGCAGGAGAGCAGCATCCGCCGTCATAAATAATACA
Organism: Helostoma temminkii; assembly: GCA_900302695.1. Classification (NCBI taxonomy): domain Eukaryota; kingdom Metazoa; phylum Chordata; class Actinopteri; order Anabantiformes; family Helostomatidae; genus Helostoma; species Helostoma temminkii. Next base: position 5,469 of record OMLM01007505.1, read on the forward strand.
GTCATTTACGTCCACATCATTAATGTGTCTAGCCAGTCGCTTTTAGAGCAACGAAAACTGAGAGATGATTTATAAGGAGTAACACTGAGCGAAATGAAGAGCAAAAGATAAGGGACGCTTGTAAAACTGATAAGGGGCAGAAACGAAAAAGGAAAACTAAAGGAAGTAGATATTTCCAATTGAAAATGTCTCAACACATTTGGTCAATATGTGAGTTCCTTTTAAATGTACTGCTTTCTACTAGTTTCCAATGGCAATATCACTAATCCTAAATTCCTGTGTCATTTTATAGACCCTGAATGGGTTAACCTGGATGGCTTTGCTGTGTTGGGCGGTGCACCTGTGAGCAACTCAACAGCAGGTAAACTTGATCTCAAGGCATCTTTAACATTGACACATGGGAGTGGTATGTCTCAGTTAACTGCCAAACATATATGCGGCTAAATCCATTAAAAGTGGTTTGCTGAAATTATCCGCTGTCAACGTGGATATAAAAGAAACTTCAGTGCTTTGTCTTGAGGCGATAGTCTCCTTCTCATGTCTTCTCACACTTTTCTGTCCCAGTGGAATCATTGAAGAAAATACACACATTTCTGACTCATATTCCTATATATTTAGCCGTGTATGTTTTTCCAAATGTCACTTCAACACAGACAGCCACTTAATGTCACTTTATTTACTGGTGTTGACGACATTAAGTATTTGTCTCTATCACTGCTTTCTACAGACTGTTAAAGTAAAGTAATAGACACTAGCAAAATTGTAAATTAAGCTGTGTATATTATCGACAGAAATTGATTAAATTGGCTGAAAAATTAATAGTAATTCATTTATAGACCAAAGCATTTGTTATTTTCAGTAGTTAGCACTGCCACCTCACAGCAAGAAGGTCTTGGATTTGAACCTTTGTGCAGTTCGTTCCTCCTGGCGGCCTAGGTCTTCTCCGGGTGCTGCGGTTTACAATCAAAACATGCAATTTGGGATAATTAGTGACTTTAAATTACCTGTAGGTGTGAATGTGACTGAATGTTTCTTTGTCCCTACATGTTAGTCCACTTACTGACGACCTGTCTTATTGCTCAGTACCCAGACAAGTTCTTGTTTGTCTTGAATTTAAATGCACTGTAAAGGAAACACCTAATGTTTAATACATTACATTTCGATGTTTAGTTGAGCATATATAAGTACTTAACACAAATTTCCTGTGAGCAATGCATTGTAGTCTCTCACTATGTGACTGCATGTCTTGTGCTGTGGCAAGGCACATGGACAAAATCCATTCAAATTCCACACGATTAAGCCACAGCAACTGAACCCAGTACATTCACCACTGGAAAACACTGGAATTTCAGTTTTATTCGTTTGTGGCAAATCAGGGTCTCTGTTGAGTTAAACCTCAGTTAATGAAGGCAAAAAACACAATCATTATTGTCAGATCTTGGGAAAGAAACAAGCTACAAGGTTTATGAAAATCAACCCAAAAAGGGCAAGTCGGATTGAACCAGCTCAGGCAAAATCACAGTATATACCTTTAGAGGACAAGTGATTTTCCAGGTAATGTCATATTAAATATAAAAGATTAATCATTATAGGCAGCGATTTCTTAAAAGTTGGTTTTTCATTGAAGCAAAACTACAAATCTCACTTTAATAATTAACTTGACATGCTATTAAAATTATGGTGTCATTCTAAGCACAGCATTTTTGTATTATAGCACTGTTGTGCCTTGCCCTTGTGACAATGAAAGCAAAGAAGCTGTGTATGACAAACAGCAGTTTATTGGTTGCTGAGAATGTTGGCATGTTCAGCATTGTGTGCAAATATTTCACACTTTCACAATGTGCACAGTCTTTGATTTGCCCCCACTTGAGGTCAAAACAGATTTTTCCACTCTCTTTCTTCCACTCTTTATACTTAGTATTTCACAGTGAACTAGTCACTGATGAAAGAGAACTCCCATATGGTACTAGCTAAAGAAACTTCATAGTTGATGGATCATCAGTTGATATGCTTTGATTTGAATGAGGAAAGGGAAGGAAGAAGGAAAGTGTTGTGTTTGGATCCTGCAACAGGGCAGACTAGAAAATGTTGTTTTATTAGACAGCTATAGGGGAGATTGGACCAGTTAGATCACTGTTTCAAGGCATACAGTATATCAGGTTACTAGGTATAGTTACCATGTTAGCTAATGGAAATTAGCCCAGTTATTATTTAAGGTTATTGACTTAAACTTGTATTTGTACAAGTGAACAACAACAATACTGACAATGATTTAGTCATATTCAGTCATAGTCAGTTAGTTCGCCAACTTTGTCTCTGCCAGTTGGCAGTAAACTAACATAATTTCTGCCTTAAGGAAAGCTCACTGTGAATTGTTTGTAACACTCAATTCTTGCAGTAACATTAACAAATACTAACATTTATCAAGCAATAATGCCAAACATTAGCAACTGTTATAAAACCTAAACAACTACTGTCAAACTGTTATATTTTAGGTCACGCTAACTAATTTGTCCATTAAACATTTTATTTTATTATTCAGTACTAGCTGACCTGTAAGCTATTTTTAAGTAGCCAAACCCACTGCCCTTTTGTTCATGTTTTGACTGAAGTGTGGGTCATTTGTTAGTTGCTGTATCTAAGATTGTCTCTGCCAGTTGGGACTAAATCGATTATTTCTGCCTCCAGGAAAGCTCCACCAAATGAGAAATGTTTGTATAGCTGTTAAATTAAACTGTGGGTAAAATAAGCAGTGTGCTCCACTGTGTGAATGTTACACTAAATTGACTGTGTGCTCCACTAGGCCACCCAAACTTACCAATTATGCCAAAGCTTAGATTTGCTATTGAAGAAAAGGGGTGGTTAAAACCCTGCTTTGTCAAAGGAGATGCAACAAGAGTGAGATTCTTCAGCTTCTCAACCTGTACCCTCTCGGCTGATATGTAGTAGCAGAATCTGCCCATCTGTGGCCAGCCTTGGTTTAGTGGTTTGAAGCATGATGGCCTGGCCCAAACTCCACACTTTGACAGATTTCCAGATAGAGGAAGAAGAAAATAAGGAAAATTGCCAAACTGACTTATTTTAATGTTAAAAACAGGGGAAAAAAAATCAAACAAATAAAATTTAAAATTTTACTTTGATATCATTAAATATGTAATTGGGTTAAATAAATAAGCGGTTAAAAGTATTGTAAAATCCTGTTTTTGCAGCACAGCACTAAATGACTCCTTTCTAAATGTATTTTCCCTTTTGATCGTGGTTTTATTCAACTATTTTTCAACAAAATTTCCACCTTCATCAGACATATAGACAAGTTTATTGTCAGGTTGGCAGATAGGCCACAGTAAGAGTAGACTGGAGAACAAGCAGAACGGAAAAATGTGCAAATATAGAGCTGAGAGGAAGATGTGATGTGAAAATAGAAAAGCTGAGAGAGAAAGCAGATTTAGCAGACATGGATTCAGAAGGAGAGTTGGTGCCTTACCAAACAAACACTCAAAGCCCTCTAGATCCAAAGGAAAAGAAATCCACTCAGCTGCGTTGGCAGAACCAAAAGTGTGGGGTGGGAGACGTGAGCACTTAAAGTGTAATTGAAACAAACAATCTCTCTATTATAAGAGCTTTTCCATTGTGCATTTATCCTCCTCTTAACATCTTCTGTGTCTCTGTTGTAGTCGCACCACACAAGTAGTGCCATAGTGGAAGCCCAGTAGCACTAAAACTCTGCCCCTCTCCCTTTTTAAGCCAAAATCCTTGAGTCTTTGGTGTTTTTTTTTTGTCTTGGTCAGTTTTCCTAATCTGTTGGAGTGGGAAATGCTACATCACAGTGTTGTTTTGACCTTATAACCACTTTGAATTTCATCAAATGCACATTGAAATATCAGCTGGCTGTTCAGTACTCCCAGCTGTGCATGCAGCTGCGCTGAGGGGAAACAGCGCAGATCATTTTCTTCAGACAGTGATTATGAGAAATGGATAAAAGAGGGATAGATGAAGGAAGGAAATAAAAAAAGACATAGAGTGGGAGGGACACAGTTTATGTATGTATACATATACATATTGGCATTGCTATAGTTAATTTTTCTGACTGAGTGAGTTTCTGAGATTTCAATATGGAGATACCACTATGGTGGCATAACAACAGAAAAGAGGACACCAGAAGTTAATGAATGAAGATGACAGAGAGCACGGTGGTGGTCCACAGAATGTTAGTTTTGTGACTGTTTGCATGTTTACAGTTTCTGTTGGATGGAAGTGACATGTAATTATGTGTTTATTACATCACTGTTGTCTGGAGTAATTACATGCAGTCAGTCTCCATGGCAGAGTTTAGGAAATCCAATGCACACATAATGAAACTATGGCATTATAAAAGGATAAAAGATCATAAAAGTAATTGGAACACCAGTGAAGTCTAATCTTTTCATCTCTCATTATGATCTGTTAACAGGTCCAGTCCGGACTTTACAAACTGTAGCCAGAAATCAGCCCTCTGTGCAGCGGGCCACCAGGGAGGACAGAACGGCTCAGTCATCAAGTACCAGGACACACAAGAGGGCACCTCAATCTTCCTCAGGTCCCAGGCAACCTGAGAGACCTTTGGCAGGAGCCCCACTGCTGGAAAGAAGACGTCAACATAACACCAAACCTCAGTCTGACCAGAGAAACCGAAACACACCCAAACTAAGTAAGAGGCCACTTGTAATTTCTAGATTAAAGCTTCAGGCTTTAGTAAATGTGATACTGAGGGAATTATGTAACTATGATTTCAGGGTGTGAATAGTATCAAGAGCACATTTAGATGCCAGACTAAGTTGCTGGTGCATAATAACAACAGCGATTTTAATGTAGAGTATTATTGTTGCATACTGTAATTACTGTAAACAAACCAGACCAGCATGGAAAAGGTTGGGACCATTTTCATCCTATTTTGTTTTGTATTGTTTTTATACAAATCTAGCTTAATGTATAAATTTTGTTTGTACTATCTTTAGTGTCCATAGTGTAAACCCTGGCCGTGCCTGGTATCCCTTTCTATTCATAGCATCTGAGTCGGTTCATGTGGTGTCACTGCAGGCACAGAAGGCCCTGGACCAGAGCGTACCTGGTAACAGAGCAGTCACAGTCAAAACAACCACACCAGGTACCTGTAGGTTTTCTAAATATCACAAAATATTAGTCATGAATATCCATGCAAGTTGAAAACTCTTTGAACTTTTGCATGTGATTGCAGCCAGAGCCTGACCAGTAACTGAATTCAATTATATTTTAATATGTAATATTTAATATTTGGACCTGCATATTTTTGTTTCTATTTGTGTCTTTGTATGTGTCGTCCAGAGCCACCAGAGTATGAAGCCAAAGACATTAGTGTCAGGGTCTTTTCTCCTAAGTCAGTCCTCATCTCGTGGGTTGACCCTGCAGTTGAAATGGGGAAAATTCCCCCTGAGGCACCCAGGTAGGAACTGTAAAAATGTGCATGCGCATGTGTCTATGAACAAGACAGAAGGAAAATTTAAGAGCAACAGAGAGTAGATAAAAGCGTGGATAACATTTTCTTTTTAATTTTCTCTTAACTCAGATCCTACACAGTTAGGTACAGGGAGAAGGGCGAGTCTGCTCGCTGGGAGTACAAGGACAGCACCCAGAGGAGAATGATGATAGATTCCCTATCTGCTGATGGCATGTATGAGTTCTCTGTCCGAATTTCTCAGGGAGAAAATCAAGGAAAGTGGAGTGTTTCTGTCTTTCAGAGGACCCCTGAGTCAGGTATGCTACCATCTGCTGAGATTTACTCGCAAAAAAATGTTTTAGTTTGTAATCTTTTTTAGAGAAGTAAGAGCCAAAGCCCTGTAGTTTGTCTCTGAGTATAAGAACAATTATTCTTACAGAAAAGAACTGTCTTTCATAACCTTTTAGTACTTATTTTCTCATACCACACTTCATCACAGTCACTGCCTATTACTCCCATTTGATATTTGATTCTAGCTTTGGCTGCTGCTGTGCCATTATTGCAATTTTTATACTGTGTCATAGCAGCTCCTGAGCTGTGGTTCATAACAATGTCAGTATTTACTGCCTGGCTTACAACTCAAATCTCCATCTGCACTTCCATACATGATCTCAAGGGAAGGTTCTTGAAAATGTATGATTGTAGTATTTTCCTCAGCTGAAGCCTCCTGGATCACTGTTTTTACATGCTTTAAGCAGCAATTTCCTCAGCCTGTTCCCTATGTGCTGGTCCTGGTTTCTGTCCTGCCACTCCTCCTTTTACATCTGTCTTTCCATTTACGTGTGCTCTCCTAACTTGCTAGCTCCGTCGGGGCCACCAGAGAACTTTGAGGTCAAGCCACTACGAGGGAAGGGAACCGCAGTCATAGCAACATGGGATCCTCCTGAAGAACCGAATGGAAGAATAAGAGGTAAAAAAAATCAAATAAAATTGAAAAAAACCCAACACAAAATAAAGTAGGAAGTTGTAGTTAGAAGTTCACATTCAAATTTAATTTAATAAGACTCGATAAATTGAATTTGTTTGGGTGGACACTTAGTTTTGATAAATGCAGGGTGGGTCGATGAAAGAGAAACAGCTACTGTAACACTATCAAGACTCTCCCCTTTCTATGTATTATTGTACTGGAAGCTGCCAATGATTCAGAATGTTTTGTAATAACACCAACAGCAAAATAATGAATAACAACTTAGCTAGGCTAACTAACTTTCACTTTCAGGTTGAATATAAACTTAATAATACATTGGATCCTCCCAAATGTTACAGATGTTTTTCATGCTCTGTAGCCTTGTTTAAAATTCTTGCACTTTTAAATTCAGTTTTTCAGGGGCTGCTTATCGGCCTCACTATATTGTTTCACAGTTGTTTATGCTCTTCCTCCAAATAGAGTACATTCTGTCTTATGCTCCTGCAATGAAACCATTCGGAATGAAGAGTGTAACCTACCAAGGCAGCACCACAACAGCCACCATAGACGGCCTCACACCAGGAGACCGTTACATTTTCAAAATTAGAGCCACCAACAGGAGGGGGCAGGGACCGCAGAGCAAAGCCTTCAGTGTTGCCATGCCAGAATGTAAGCTTATTTTTCTGTAATTTAAAGTATTTGTACCCATATTGTTTAAATTTAAATTCATGATATTCTTTCTACATTTCTAGCCAGCAGCGCTGCCTCATCATTTTCAAAAAGCAAGGACAACCGCAGGGCTAGTCACACTCCTTCCAAACAGGATACCCACCGTGATGAATTAGAGCCCAATTCAGCAGAGGAGCCACTGACACCTCCTCAGCCACGGCCTGTTGTACCTGTCAACAGAAACATACGCCCACTCACACAATCACGGTCCTATCACAGTATCTTCTCCTCAGTAAGGGGCTCAGTCAGGAAAACACCCAGAGGAAGGACTCAAGATAGAGAAGCTAAGAAGGAAGAGGAAGAAAAAATATCTACCACACCACCACCAGTAGAAGAGACAACAACAATCGAGTTTGTACCAGAGACAAAAGAGCCAGATAACGATGCTTCCCTTGAATATGAGGATGAAGTGGAATATGAGGAGGAGCTCCTGACAACTGAGCCCCCCAGCATCAAAGTTTTGACACCTTCCCCAACTAAAGCAGCTGTTAAACAACCCAGAAGGCCCATTAAGATCAGGGTCCATCAAAAGTCATCTTCCAAAGTGGCTTCTTTCTCACGTTTTTTTCCCCCTACTTCCTCTCCCTCAACATCATCATCATCATCATCATCTTCTTCATCATCATCATCATCATCATCATCATCATCATCATCCTCATCATCATCTTCATCATCATCTTCATCATCATCTTCATCATCATCATTATTACATAATCAAGAATCAGCAGCCAGTAGAAAGGACTATGTAGCTTCTACATCCCCAGAGAGCAAAAACACCTTTGATAAGCTCGGCGTTACACATAATAATCCTTCCACTCCAGTTCAAAAGGAGACTAGTTCTCAGCAGTCAGAGGTTGCACCTAAAGACAGAGGTTCAGCTTTAGCAGGGCGCATCAGTGGGTCTGGTCATGGTTCTAGATTAGTTGTCAGTCGCAGACACCCTGGAATTTTGTTCAGAATGAATTCGACCCGAATTCTGCCAAGCAGAACCCTAGACCAAGCCACATTAAACACACGTAGCTCAGCAACATCACAGTCCACTTTTCCAGGCCGGTCTCAAAACCACAAAACATCACAAGCTTTCAATTCAGAAACATCTAGGTCAACTTCAGGAAATGCTACTAAAAGCCGAGCAACATCAGATGCATTTAATTTAGAAAAATTAAAGTCTACATCAGAGTCTAGGCCTCAAAGTTCTACAATCTCTCGCATCTCAGACATCAGGCCCTCCACTTCACATAGTAGCTCACAGCAACTGCCCAGCACAGGTAAAACTGTTTCTTCTCATTCAGCTTCAAACAGAGCAGCAAGTTCACATAACACACACAATTCCCAGAGTTCACACGCTTTGCCTCAGCTAAGCACTAATGAGGACACTAAAACCAAAAATACAGCTGAGGATTCATCGAGCTCTAAAACACAACCTGCAGAGGAGAAGACGGCGGAGGAGGGAAAGGATAAGAAAACCAATGAAAACCCTGTGGTTTCTCGTACTAGAATTAGCACCACATTTGCTGAAAAATTCCCTTGGCTCACAAGTCGTTACCCAGGCAGGTTTAGTTCAGGTACAAGGACACCATCTTCCAAGCAGGAGGGTAGGGCATCATCCTCTGTAGGAGCCAGCAGACCCACCTCTATTGAGACACCAACTAGGGTGTCAGGGGCCACAGGCGCTGCAGGAGTGCCCTTGATACAGGAGACTAGTAAAGCTGTAAAGACTCCTTTCACTCATGACACTTTAAAGAATAGAGTAGGGGATGATTCAGTTAAGCTGTCTTTCAATCAAAATAGAGAATCTACTAATGATAGAAAGCCAACAGTCTCCTCTTCTTCAGCTACCTCTTCGACATCCACTTCCTTAAGTTCCCGTCAAAACCCCGTAAAATCCTCAAGTGGACACAGACACTCGAGTGAACCCACCCATACAGGAAGCTCTAATCACAATGACAATCATCGTAATAAGGAGAATACTGATGAAAGCAGTATAGAAATCAGCGAAAAAAATGATAAAGTTACAGACCCCAAGGTGGCCCAGAATAATCCTGCTGTTACTGGAGCTGACTCTCACAGAAATGCTGAGGACACTGAGAGTGTGGATACAAGTGAAACAGCATCCAGGACCAGGTCTAGCACATCGTCTGTAGTCAATCCAAATCAGCGTCATACTGGTTTTGGTGGGAATGGGAGGACACGCTCTCCTCTGCTGGCTAACAGGCAGTTTGGTGGATCTAAATTTTCCATCAGACCACAACCAGCACAGAACTCTAGACTGGGTTCTTCTACATCTGATTCATCTTCATCGTCACCTGATTCCCTGTCTTCATCAAATTTGTCTCAGTCAGTGTTGACCTCAGATCGTAATGCTGGCACTGGCACTACTGTGACAAGGACAGGGGGATTAACTGGAAGCAACTCCCAGTCCACATCGTCATCATCTTCAACAAGAGACAGCTTTAGGAGTCTAGGAAGTCGGTCTCGGAACCCTATCACTAGAGGGAAACCAATCAATGGAGGAGCCCTCAAGCCTGTCAGTGGAAATAGTAATGGTCAGTTGGTAACATGCATGTGATAGAGAGTTATTCAGGAGATGGAAATGTATACTTGAGCACAAAAGATAATTAAATGATAAATAATGATTGGAGTAACTATCATGTTCATTTAGATAAAAATGGACGACCGAACCTTACGGCAACAGATGATAAAGAGTCCTCTTCCTCTCATGGAACAAGGAAGGCTGTTGGTCAGAGGTTTATCACTGGGCCTGATGGATCCAAATGGGTAAAAGAGATTCATGAATTTTGATTATAATCATACATAGTTTTTGATTCTTTAAGCTCAACCACATGTAACATACATGTAACATACTGTTTTGTTTTTTTTACATTGTCCCTGTAGGTGGTAGACCTAGAAAAAGGGCTTCTTATGAACCAGGATGGAAAAGTTCTTCAAGATTCACAGGGCAAACCCAAGAGAGTGGTACTTGGCGAGGACGGACGCACAATCT
>OMLM01007505.1:15640-73806 GCA_900302695.1 Helostoma temminkii
AGCATAGAATACTATGGTTTTAGCGAATACACATACAAACGTTTTTGTTTGTTTTACTGAATAAACTAGTCTACTCAAGTTACTCAGCAAGTTAAGAATATTGTTTGACTTAGTTTAGGTAAGCAATAGTTTAATCCTGTTTTTTTTTTTTTTTACATTGTCCCTGTAGGTGGTAGACCTAGAAAAAGGGCTTCTTATGAACCAGGATGGAAAAGTTCTTCAGGATTCACAGGGCAAACCCAAGAGAGTGGTACTTGGCGAGGATGGACGCACAATCTTTGGTGATATGCTTATTTAACTTTTATATTAAAGTTAAACACACCCAGCTTGAAAAATTAAGTAAATTTTACACTACTATCGTTGCATACATTTTTAGATTATTTCCCTTAATATTAATTATGATGATTTTGGCGTTAATAATTTATAATAGTATTGTAACTAGGGATTTGGTATTTAATGCTTATTAAGGAGGACTAATTTGATGATGATTTGATTGTATAAACTTGGTTCTTTTCTGACTCACTTTTACCCCTTTATCGACCACCAGACCACATGGGCAGTCCCCTGGTAAACCAGGAAGGTATGGCTCTATTCGGCCATGGCAGAGATAGCCAACCTGTGGTAAATCCCAAGGACAAGGTTCTCATGGTTGGAGGGAAACCTCTAGTTGGCTTGAACCCACCTCCTCGCAGGACCACCACCACCACCACTACTGTGGCTCCTACAACCACCCCTGAACCCACTACCACTGAGTGGACTACAGAGGAGTATGTCACTACACTGCCATACCCAAGCTGTCCACCTGGAACCTTCTCCAGAACAGATACATATGGGCATCCAGTGCTTGACCCAGAAGGAATATTGGACTGTTATCCAGATGGTAAGTTTGACATCAATCAAAAAGTGGAACACATTGCAGATAGTATCATAAAAATGGATCAAAACAGAGATTTGTTTCACAGGAGTGAAACTGAATACTGTCATAGTGCTTACTAAATGGGTTTTCCATAGAACTGAAGTCAATCTCAGTGTATTCGAGTCAGAACATAAATAAGTATGACTTCACTAAATCTCTCAGTTGTATTGTTTGTCATATCCATCTAGGCCAAGGCCAAGATTTTTTCCTTTTGTACCCACAGAGTCATATAACTCTATAATTGCATGTGTGTGTGTGTGTGAGTGTGTATGATTTGTTTTGTGTGCGTGTAACTTTGTGTTACTGTATCTACTGTATGTGAGACCACATGTGGGGTTGCTGGAGAGAGCATTGCTGGTTTAAAGACATCACATGCTGTAGTGTGGCTGTTAGCCTATAGTTATTAGAGAACATGAAGGGGGAAAATAATAAACAAAAATCAACACTATTTGTAGATTTACAGTAGACTAAGACAAACAAAAAAAATATCAAGTAAAATTAAAATACCAAATATTACAAATCATCAATATGTTTGATATAGAAAGACACTCCATCCATATTGGCCAAGGTTTGAACAGCAATGCAGTTCTGTTGCACCTAGAGTAAGGAATGGGATGTGAAAGTCTATATATTTGGCTGAACGTAAACAGAAAAGTTTTGTTAATTACAGTGTTTTGCTAATAAGAAACCAAAATTATTATTATAGTTTCTAAGATCATTATCTGCTCACAAACATGTCATTATAGTGAATAGTGTGTCATGCTTTGTGTTTTTTTTTTACTCTAGCACAGTGGTTCCCATGATATTGTTCCCAGAGGACGAAAAAAAAGCCTCATGTAGCAGATTACGCTTAAAACTAGCAAACTAATGTTTGTTATCTCTGCATTTTAGTACAACCTTCTAACCTTTCGTTAAATAATAAAAGGAATGCCTATTTAAACATGAGGTTGAAATTATTAGTTTTTGTGGGTCAATTTCTTTGCTTTGTTGTGCTTATGTAGCATTTTATCTTTCTCATGGGGTTAGTTTAATGTAATATTATCATGAAATAAAGTAGAATCACATAGGATTACATTTTACAGCTCTGTTTCATGGTTATTGCACAGAAAGTATCATGTGTGTTTCCAGGTAATTACTGTTGGTGTTTCTATTCCATATTAATACCCATATGGTTTTGACCTACTATTACACAGCTACAGTTAGATCCAGAAGTATTTGAGTTTTTATGATTTTGCCTATATATGCCACCACAATGGATTTTGAAATAAAAGTCAAGATGTGACTGAAGTGTAGTCTCTTTGACCTTTATGTTATATACGGTAAAAAAAATCTGGCAGTGACCATTTAGGAAATACAGTCACTTTAAGCTAAGTACTTCCATTTTCAGAGGCTCATAAGTATTTGGACAAATCGTAACCACAAGCTGTTCCTTTCCTTCAACATGCTTCTCTCTTCTTGGTTTCATTTGTCCAAAGATTGGATTCTGATTCTTTTTTTTTCTCTAATTCAGCTTTCCTGTTCTCAAATGTTACCGGTAGTTTGCATCTGTTGTAAACCCTCTGTTTACATTTATGAAAGTGTATCTTGTTTGTAGATTTTGACAATGTTGTGTCTACCTTCTTCGGAGTATTCTGCTAATGGTGTGTTATTACATTATTACTTTGTTATTTCCAAAAAATCCAAAATATTACCCCAGTATTGCCCTGAGTGGTAACATTATGATGAGCAAACATTCCCACTAAAGCAAGATATTGTAACAATGACTTTTTTACATCACTGTGGCTGCTCTGTATTATACAATATGTATTATACAAAACAGGAACACATACTGTATAACCTCAACCGCACCCAGCAAACTCAGACAGCTGGAAAGATGTTTCCTTGTAAAATCTAAAATAGAAAAAGTAGAAGTGGGAAGATTATAACACTTACTACACACTTACAGAAATCCAGCCAGGGTTACTGCAGCATGTTGACATGTGTTAGTGCTCATACCAATGTAAACAAGTAGGTTTGTCTATATCCCACATACTCTACAGCTGACCTGAAGCAGTTTAATCCGGAGGCTTATCAAAAATTCAATGCAACCTGTATATACCCTCTCATTTTTAAACCAACAGCTGTAACTAGTAGTTTTTGACAGAGGTTAGAGCTCAAGTTAAAAGAAAATGGCACCTTTAAAATGTGCCAAGCAATGAAAAAAGGTTAATGAAAACATGCACTTGAGAAATACTCATTCAATCTAAGAGAAGCATGAGACTATTGTGTGTGATTCTCAGTTAAACAGCTGGTAACTATACAGCACACTGTGCACTAACAAACTCACCAGCTCTTAAACCAGCGTTAGCAACGTGACTGCCCAACAAAGGTTACAAATGTTTTTAGATCTTAAATATGACTTTACATCTTTTAAATATGACATTACCAAAACGTTACTGGACCTATGACATTGTGTAAATGCTCTAAGTGAATACGGATATGGATTGCTGCATGTTCATGTCTACTGTATGTGTATTTTCCAGTTCGGAATTTTGTATGTGAGGTTGATGCTAAAGATTGTTCTCCTTGTCCGACAGATGAATCCTCAGGAATGGAAGTGGACCACATGGTGACAGCGACCGTGCCTCTTGAAAAAGGTATTGGCTGAGTTTGGCTTTGGACCGACCTACCGCCATTGGGCTGGAATGGACTCATTTGCACTGTATGCTCATTGTTTGTTGACTGTTCACTGTATGTTTATCTGTCAGTAGATGTGTTTGCTAGTTTTTCCTCTGTCCTTTTTGCATTGCCTGTGGTCTTCGCTTTGTTTCACTCTCTCTTGCTCTCATTTGCTTGGCTTGGTTTTGGTTCATTGCAGGAGTTTTGGACATTTTCCAGTCTGGGCTGTTTTTAATCACTTTTATTCCAGAAAACTGGACCTGATGTGCATGTGAACTGCATTACTCAACCGAAGGGAATGCCCCCGGTATATGATTTAATGCGATGAATTTTCTGTTCTTAACACTTTGTGATATAATAGATGAACACTCTTCTTGAGCCAAACACCAGATCAATGGAAAACTGGTTGACATTAGCATTTGCACTTTGTAATTTCACTGCAGGTGTTTGGTGTCTAAAGAAATCTCTTGCATGGGAGCAGCATTTGATCTTGTAATCCTGGATTTAATAGAAAAGTCACATTGACCATTATAACATTTTCATAGCATTTCCCTGCCGTGCCTCAAAGCTTGTTGCATGTGTGTGGACCATGATGTAATGGCAAGGTCCCTGGGTGCAGCACAGGGAAATGACAGTAATGAAAGAGGAAGAAACTAATTGAATTTCACCCCTTTATATTTGTCAGCCTTGGAAAGTTGTGAAATGGCTGTTGTGTTCAGGTTCACCCTCACATGGAAGCTAACTATTACATAACAATACAGCTTTGGGTGTTGGGACTTTTCAAAGTGAGCTCACACATCTGTCCACAATTAATTAAATCTGTTTGACACTTCTATTACACAGATCATGGTGTCAATTACAAAAGATTAATGAAACTCAGGAGCATGTTATTGAGCCAGGATGTAAATAGCATAAATCAATTTTAATCAAAAGCTTATTGACATATGTTTTGTTGCTAGATGAGCTTTTTGTCCAGACCACCCTGCTGCCACCCACTACCACTACCACTACCACTGCCACAACCACAACCACTACTACCACCACTACAACTACCACCACCGCAGAGATCCCGAATCCAGAGCGACACACCAGACCCCTCAACAAAGGCCCTTCGTCCGAGTTTGATCTCAGTGGGAAGAAGCGATTCACAGGTACTGAGAGGCAGAAATAAGCAGGTGTATGTTTGGTCTTACACTTTTCTATTTGGCCTACATCTTAATGTAATCTTGTTTTTAGCTTTGAGTTTCTTGTGCTAGTCCAGCCTTAGAGTTCAGCTTTATTATCACATCACCTTTATATATCATGGATATCGGTTTAAAAAATAACTTATTATTTATTAGTTATTTATCTGATGTATAAAAAATAATGCTAATGTAGCTTCTCCTAAGATTTCATTTGATTTCTGGTCTCTGAGTTTGACACTAACAAGAATCTTTTAACTTTTTTCTTACAGTGCATCATGACAACATAATAAATAGCATATATATTTAGTTTGTAAGTCAAAAAGCATGATTGATCATGTGTACTTCTGAGGGCCTCTGCGTATCACATGCTTTTAATATCCCCATGTGTGTATAATGATAGACTGTTGGGAGTTATGCTCTGTTTCGTGCAGTACATTTGGACCTCCATCTTGGCGTTTTCATAAATACCTCAGAAATATATTACCCTGAAATATTTTACAGTAAAAATCATCAGAGAAAAAAGGAAAGATCTACAAATACTGTCCTGCGGTCATGTTGCTCTTTTCATCCATATCAAAATGTCAGTTGCACTGTGGTGCCCATGTAAAATACTGAAGGCTTAAAAGACCTGAAACATTGATTTTAGACCACTCTGCTTACATATTGAAGCTTACCATATATGAATATACATATATTGCCATGTTAAAAATAGATTGATTTAATCTGGTTTCATCTAACATTAATTGGATCTTAATAACAAAGTTCACAGAACTGTTGTTCAGCATCTCTAGACTTAATGCCAGTAAACTCTGGCCCCCTGTTTCTTTTTTACTTTTCCTTTGTGCTTACTCTGGCCTCTCATAACCCATGACCTCATCTGCTTGCACAAACAGACTGACAAATTCTCTTGATAGAAATAAAAACTGTGTATACGTCACTCCAACCTTCTTGAAAAACAAAAGTCAGAAGTCCTATTAATATTGCTTTGTTTTATGATGCAGATTTTGCCATTTTTCAGCCTTTAAAATATTATTGTGTCTATAAATATACTGTAACTATAAGTATTAAATAAATAATGTCTTTACAGGATAAGATTAGTAAGTATTTTAGTTTTGGAAGTTTTTATTGTTAGCATACTCAGAACAATGGCATTTTAGTAAGTTTAACAAATAAGGAATATGCCAATATATACCTGTTGTGAATTAAGCTAGGAGTACCACGAGTCACACTCCCTCTCATGCAATCACTTATTTTCAGTTTTATATTTTTAATTATTTTGTATTACTTGGTAGAGATCTGTTTTTACTTTGACATCAAAGTGAAAGAGTTTATTCTCTTTGTCCAAACAGACAAATAAAATCAACAATGATTCAATGTTGTAAAAAACAACAAAAGGTGAAAACGTCCAAGGAGTGTGAAAGCATTTTATAGGCACTGTTATGGCTTTTCTCTGAACAGTTAGACAGGCGAATCCCACTTGGGTGAGACTGAGTAATTTTCTGAGTTGACAGATCCCCTCCAGACCTTTTCACAGACTGTACAGTACTACTCAGTACTCGGTACTTGCAGGAGTACATTGACTTTGACATGTACAGTTGTGGAGGGCCCTTTAGTTTTGATGAAGGATCTAGTTCTGAGCCATGTGGTTATCATAATATAACTGAGTAACAGCTCCACTATCACTTATTGACAGATTAAATTCAACTTGTCATTTTTAATTATAGTCATCTTTGTTAAAGACATTTAAAAAGAAGATTTATAGCCTAACTATGTTCTTATCAGTACAGTGTGAGAACTATCAATTATTATTTGCTCCAGAAACAACAGTAGGTGGCTTAATCTGGACAACATTAATTTTGGTAAACAGTGATATTGTTACAATCACACACTCATAGATCCATCTGAAAGCTATTACTTACCCAAGTTCTCAGATGAAAACAGACAAGAGCAGAGAATCAGTGAAAATCATAAAAATTCAAGGTGCTGACTTCAGCACAGAGACAGAAGAGACTTTTGGCTCGATGTGGAGACATCCTCTTTCCTATTTAGCAGTTTAATATATCTTAGGTCCATCTTCAGCATCCTGCCAGTACACTGATATGCTTTGCATGAACCATCTGAAAGAGACTTCCCCCTTTGTGTCTTCTGTCCAGATTTGGTTTGGTTCGAATGAAAACTAGCCCAAGGCAGACATGGGACAAAAAGTATTAACTAATAATTCCTAGCAGTTGTGTGAATCTGCTTGGAGTTTGCCACGTTAAACAAGAAAATAAGTACCAGGATGTCTGGAATATTACAATGCTAATTTATGCCTTACTAGACAGATATTAGAACTACATCATGTGGACTGTCCTGATACTGTTTGCCAGTGACATTTGATTCACTTCAGGCTCACAGATGTCAGTTTTTGTTCTTGTTTTGTTGGCTGGATAGAAATACGTTCTTACAAGCCTGTTGTGTATAGATAAATCTGCTCGCCATGATGACAAATCATGTGTATACATGTGTAATACATAAGCTACATTAGTGTGTATATGCATACAGTAGGAGCTTGTAACAGTCTAAATCCACATAGCCTTACCTACTGTGTGTTGCCTGTGTAAAGGGCCAATCATCTGGGGCAGTGGGAGCAACTCCAAACTCCAGTGGTTCCCTCCAGATCCCAGTCAGAATAGGAATTGTGGGATATCTGAAGTATTCACAGCTGTAGGTCCAGCAGGCATTTCTAAAGTCAATGAATATAAAGGAAAAAAGACAGGGAGGAGGAGAGGAAACAAAGGAAAGACCACATGTATGGGAACACTCATGTGACCAGCCAGGATAATTTCCCTTTTGACTGAATGAACAAATTACATTTTTTTTTCGAATGAAAATTGTGCTACATAGTAAGTGTATCCTGTCAATATCACTGACTTTTATAATAGGTGAAGAATTTTACAATTCATTCTACATATCCAATAATAAGAAATAGCATTTTCATAACAATGTTGAAATAAATAACTTGATTCAATAATTTTTCCTATCATCAGCACCTTATGTGAACTACATTCAGAAGGATCCTGGGGCTCCTTGCTCCTTGACGGAGGCTCTTGAGTACCTACAGATTGACATCCTGGATAGCCTGATAAAGAATGACAGTGTTACAGCCAATCAGAACCAGCCGCCCAAAAACAAGCCCCATAACCTCACTGTGGTCGCCATGGAGGGCTGCCACTCATTTATCATCCTGGACTGGGCTCGCCCGCTGAAAGATGACATGGTGTCTGGTAAGAAATGTTGAACTTGATTAAATTGCATTTTTGCTAAACAATCATTATATTTCAACTCTTGGTGTTTGTTTTACTTACTTGGTCAAAACTTTAAACACCAAAAAGAAGAAACAAGTTTTAGTAATTCCTCATCAGGTTGTTATTATTCCCTAGGGGGTCATTGCATTTTTACCATTGCTGTTACTGTATCAGTAGACACTCCTTACAGTAATCTAGGATTTCAGCTGTACCAATGACTCAGCAGATGACAAAATAATATGAACAAAAAGGGCTGTCTAGTGGGAATAATGTTCATGAGGTTTGGCTGTGATCAGAATCACTCTGGGAACCACAGTCCTGTGAACCAATGAGAAGACAGATGTGAGGTGTGGTACTGTTTGGGTCCCCATACAGCTCACAACTGTCTGCTGCCATGGACACATGAAACACTCAGTATATTAGGTTTATTGTTTTATAGTTTAGTAAAATCTCACTCTAGTGATGTTGTTATGGTCCCAATTACATGATGACAACAAAGAAAAATTAAATGATTGTGTTCACATTTCACCACCGAGTCCAGAGCTCCCTAACAGAAATACTGTGATTATTTTCCATTCCATCAACTTTTCAGCAGATACCTTTAATGTGTTAAATACATGTATGTTACTGCAGCAGCTGCCGTCCTCACTCTGATTTCAACAACTCACTGCAGCAGTTTATTGTGACTAAATCACAAAGGAGCTGACTGATCATGCAAAATAGGGCTGTTAAGCTTTCTCAGGGAAAAAAACTAAATTCCTCAGCCCTGGAAAGTGACAAACATGGAAAAGAATAGAGAAGAAACTAAAGATAACAGTCTGCTGTGTGAGATGTGATGCACTATCAGAGGTAACAGTCTGGGCAGTCATAGAAGCAGTATGTTTTATTTGGCAAGGACACACAAGCTTCTGGTCATGCTGTTGGCTGGTCCACTCCTGATGTGAAAAACAGATTAGATGGTTCATACTGTCACTATTGTTTTCTCCAGAAACTGATTACTTTTAACTTCATATGAGATATAAAGGATATTCAGCTAAATGCTTGTGAAGTTATGCAGGAAATAGTTAATGACCATAATTCTTTGAACTTTAAGTTCTATAAACTTCTCAAGTGTCAGATATGATCTAAAATAAACTAAGATATCATTGTTTTTGTCTGACACACGCACACACCCATGCAGGTACAGTTCACAAATGCAGAGCCAATCACAAGGCACAGTTTTAGCTGCTCATAAGACAACCATGTCTTATGAGTTATGGGTCACGGTTTTCAAAACAAGTGATGGAAACAGCTGTTAGCACGTGCACCCAAGAGATATGGGATGCCTCTGTGAGGCAAAGCAACTTCTAGTTCCATTTGCTGCGATATGTTGCTAAAAGGTTTTGGGCAAAGCATGTGCATTATTCTCTGAGTATTGTAAGTGTTGCATTTGGCTCAGAGGACCAGCTTCTTAAAAACAATTTAATTTGTGCCTAAATTTAGGAATGATTGAGTATGAGGCAGATGGCAGAGACAATACTACTCTACCAAACTACATTCTAACAATGCAAAGTAGAAAAGGAGAAGAAAAACAAAGTAGCTAATATTTCCCTTCGCTCCTGTCAGCAGCCAGCTGTGTTGGTGTGACTCCAGTAAAAATACCAACTTAAACTGCAAAGTCCAATAGAAACAGTCAGTAGTTTTATGTTCAGCAGAGCCGGTCTCTAAGCGTATGATTGAGGGCTGCGTGACCTCAGGTTACTTACCGGATTGTGAGGATTAGTCTACGTGACTGAGAAGAAGAAGAAGACAGACAGACACATGCACAGACAAGAGTATCAGAGTCAGTGTCTTTGTGCTACTTTTGTTCTTGTTTCCAGTTTTTTTGTGCCACTGCGCTGATGCTGGACCTCAGGGTTTATTTAGCTTCTGCTGCAGTGAATCAATTTTACTTTGTATTAACAACTAATGAGCTCTGGCCTTTATTTTGTATTGTTCTCTACAGGATACATGGTCCACAGTGCTTCATATGATGATGTCCTAAACAATAGATGGTCCTCTAGATCCTCCAGTGGGACACACTTGCCTGTGGAGAACCTGAAACCCAACTCTAGGTAACAAACATAACCACCTGTTGTGTGGTTATATCACTGCACATACAAGACCTATACCTGGAGAGGGGTTAATCTGTGCTCACGCACAATGTGTTTAAGTTGAGTAATTGACAGCATCACAATGAAAATCTCAGAAAACGTCTTAGGAGCCATAGGTCATGGTTTTCATCTTAAGTGCATAGAAACACCCAACAGACGAGGGGAAGTGTTGTTGAACAGACAGTGTAAATGTTGTTGATAATATGTTAATATTGTCTTTGTGTACTTGTTAAACTCCTTAATCAGCTGCATGAACCTGTTTTTTTCTCACTATATATGCATTTAGGAACCATTTAGCCACTTAATGATACAAGTTGGATAATCTAAATTGTCTTCTATCATTCACTAAAACACTTGCATGCACCATATAAGAGCTAGAATATAAGATACAGTTTGTGAAAGGGAAACAAGTGACAAGCTTTTGTGTCACTTAAGAAATGTCCTCAGTTGGAACGTGAAATGTTTTGTCCTTCAAAACACACGGTTTCTACTTGAGGTGAGTGGACCTCACATAGTTAAATTGTGGTACAGTGAATCAAAATATACATGTTCCTCCCAAGGGATAAAAAGCAATTTTAAATACGGAATTGTTTTCATTTTCAGACCTGTTCCCTATTTTGTTCTCCAGATAAAAATGTATTTATATATTTTAGGAGATGATCTAACAGTTATTTGATGGCTTATACATTAATGAACAGTTAAGTCATTTTAGATGTGTGAATTCAGCAGAACCCAAATCATTCCTTCCCTTGGTTTAAGTACAAATTGGTATAATAGATAGGTGTCTCATCTTGGGCTATACAGCTACACACCTGCTACTAAAAACAAATATTAGGGCTGCGTGCAAGAGTAAAGTTTTCCAGGAGGCTGCACAGAGGATTTCCCTTCCTGGCAACAAGCCTGTATTCATGATATTGTGTCTGCCGTGGCTGCAGTTGACCATGGGATGGTTTATGGGACAGTGTTGGCATTTCCCGTGCTGCAAGCTCTTTCTGGGTTGCCAGCAATACTGAAGTACTATATAAACTTGCATATGTACAGTCACATGTGGATAAAAATTTCTTGTACTTTATCTGCTTAAGATTGAGTCATGTTTTACTAAAGCTGCTTCAGACCAGATCCCAGACCTGACAAGTAAATACCAGACTTAGCATTCCACATTCTAGTACCTTGTGAATTGATGCAGATGTCTTCAATCAATTTAATAATCAATAATTTATTAATATCAATTTACTTACTGCACTCCTCGTCTATTATAGTAAAATGATCCGTCGTGCTAGAGTTCATTATGTAATTTTTTGGCCATCTTATTTAAAATGAATGAGGGGGCGAAACAACTGAGTACAAGGAGCTCCAGTACGACTCCACCATTCACTATGACCTCACCTTAATGAAAGTTTCAGCTCAGATACTTGGTAATCATTATTTTGTAAAAGTAGAATTCATGGCAGCTGCATTCATTTGCCATGGATTTAACAGGTGTGCCTAATGAAGTGGGTAGCGAGTGTATAACAAACAGATACAGTGTGAAACCTTGCTTGATGACTCCTCTCAAACATACACGCATGTCTTAAAAACAGTTTACAATCTATTTTACTAGTTGTAGAACTAGACTGAAGCTGACATGTATACTGAGGCGAATTAATATGACCAGGCTGAATTTGGCCTGCAGAACGTGTAGTTTTCATCTAACGAGGAGATATTACAAGCAGTTCTCAGAATGAACCTGCAAGATCTCTGTGTTGAACCTTACAAATGGTTGTCTTGACTTCTTGTGGTCTTTTCAATGTTTATATATTCTGGCTCACATTTTCTTTTTTCTGCTTTCGCTAATTTCTTCTCCAGTTTCTTCTTTCATGACATCATCACTGTGCAGCTGCTTGCTTCCTCGCTCTCCCTCTTTCTGTGGTCATGTGTATTTTGGTCACCGTTGTTACGTGGCTGCAGTGATTAGATCCAGGCCTCAAGGCTACATGTGATGAGTCTTTGGCTGCAAACTGACAGACCATGAACTTACTGTATATGATCCCGCCAGCTCATATATATATATTTACACACCCAGAGTTGCACGAATGAGCACACACTCACACAAATACATCAGTCATCTACAGTGGAAAAGTTTGCAAGCTACAATAGTTGTCACTAGTGGTGGTGTGAACTTAATCTAATAGGATTTCATGATTCTTTCACCAAGTGACAAAGTGAGCTTACTTCATGACTTTTCTCTGCCCCCCCCCCATAATGAGCTAAATAGCCATTTTATTGTGCTGTGCTCACTTAAGAGTCATACAAATATAAAACAGACCCTTCTTATGTCGTTTGCTCAGCTTTACCAGTCACAACATAACTGGCAAGATAATGCTTAAATTAATCAATCAATCATTAAATCTCTATGTTGTGGATTGCTTTCATTCAGGTACTACTTTAAAGTGCAGGCCAAGAACGTGTTTGGTTTGGGACCAGTCAGCGACACGCTCACCTATGTCACTGAATCAGGTGCGTATCCTGTAAAGGTGAAGATAAACTTTGAGACGCCCCTAGACTAGATTTTAAACCTCAGTCAAACTGGCTCTAGTTTTTCTTTCTTTACTGTATAAACAATTGTGCTGTGTATGCAGTGGGCCGATGAAAATGTCACATTGATGTTCACTTCATTGCAATGCAGGATATTCACAAAGAAAAGCATGCTTGACGTAGGAGCACACTACCAGATGTACACCACATTATGAGTTTTTCATTGCCACAATCAGGTGAATGCATTAAACCCGCAGTGCTGTCTGTGTGCTTTTCCTTCCTGGTGAAATGACCTCATTCTTTCTTTCTTTCAGACGATCCTCTCCTCATTGAAAGACCACCTGGTAGGTCCATACACTGACTATACATCTCTAATTTAAGGTCTACAAACCATGTGCAACTGAAGCTGCAATGTGGCTTTAAACACAGTCATCTTTCAGTAAAACAACCTGTCTTAGTCTAACTTTGTGTCACACTCACGTATGCTACCACATACCACACAGTAGGAAAAGTATTCAGGCATCAACCAGGCTGATGTATTGGCCAATATTATTATTATATAATATTAGCTTTGGCAGACATATTTTACTGTGAATCTTACAGCTGACACATTATGTGATTATTACAGTACAGAAAGGCCAAGTCTACCTGAAACCCATCTTTTAGGTAGTCCATTGTGTAGCTCTGAAGAAGCCTGCTTGTGTCAAAATATCATCTTAAGGAATCAAATCTGCTCTGTATAATCAAAAAATCAGGGTCTCCTGACTCATTACTATATTTTATGCTTGTTCACTGTCTACAATCAGTTTAGAAACGGTGTATCGGTTTATTTGTTTCCTATTGTAATATGAAAAATTAGGAGATACTTATCAAATAATGTGCAAATACATGTGTCAACATATTGCTGCAATAATCATTTAAAGTGCATACAAAATACAAATTACACAGACCTAAATTAAATTACCTGTGTCATATAACCTTAGCCACATTTTTCCCTAAATCCTCCCTAGACAGAGCAGATTTAGTTTCTGTTCATAAAGTATGAGCAGAAAATGTTTTGAACCATAAACCACCCTTCTCCAGAGCATAATGCATTTCCTCCCATGTGCCACTTTCACCTTTTTTTACTGTTTCACTTTCCACTCCTCAGGTGGAGAGCCAATCTGGATCCCCTTTACCTTCAAATACAATCCAGCCCACAGCAGTTGTAAGGGAAGCCAGTACGTCAAGCGGACGTGGTACAGGAAGTTTGTTGGTGTGGTCCTGTGTAACTCCCTGCGATACAAGATCTTCATGGGAGATGGACTTAGGGGTGACATATCACATTAATACTTTACACTTACTGCCTCACCATCAGTCCATATTGAATTTTTTAAACTATGAAAATGAAACAATTGAAATTTCCATTTTTCATTCCCATTTTTGATCCCCACTTTTCCCTCTTCCCTTTGCAGATCCTTTTTACAGTATAGGAGACACATTTGGACAGGGGGAGGACCACTGCCAGTTTGTGGACTCCTATAGGGACGGAAGGACAGGCCCGGCCTACCTCTCAAATAATCTGCCCTCAGCACAAGGTAAACAAAAACAGATTGCTAATCTGTTTATGACCATGACATTTAGACTTGCTATCATTTTTCCATGCAATCTGGTTTTCTGGCTCTGTGGTGGACCAGGTGCTCTGATCTTATCTATTCAAAATGCACAATAATGTTCAAATGATGTTAGCGGACCCACCAGGTTTTAGCCCAAATCACACATGCTTTTTGTTACTGCACTCAGTTTTTCTAATTAAACCATAACATCTTAGATTAATGCAGTAACGTCTTGGGAATTACTGGTTTCAGGTCTTATTTGCGCATAAGGAGAATATTTGAAACTTTCTTGAGATTAGTATTTACTGATAGCTGGCCAGCAGTGCAGCTTCTCTGCATTAGGTTATATTTGAAATATAAAATTGTCATTGTCTTATGTGTATGTTATCTTGTTGTAAACAACATGTTTATCTCTCAGTACTTTCTATCTTCTCTACTCTGACTGTGTAATACATCTCTGAGCTCATTAATACCTATTTAAGCCATAAGTAACTAAAATGGTCACACATATACTATATAGGTGTTGAGCAACTAAGCATATTTACTCAAGTACTTTTTTGAGGTACTTGTACTTTGTGTTACTTTTACTCTGAGGGTAATATTTTACCTATTTTACTCTTATTTTTTTATTTACTTACTTATTTTGCTTAATATTTTACTCTAATACACTATTTTGACAGTTTTAGTCACTAGTTTTTTGCAATAGCATCAATAGTGTGTACAATAAATTGTTTTCTTAGTGGAGCACTTGCACTTTTGTACTTTAAGTAAGTTGGGGGCATGTAGTTTAACTTGAGTAAACTATTTATGGTACTGAGATAGAAAACAAGTGCCACCTATTCGCTAACGATAGTTGCATAATGGTAGTCAGTGGTTACATGTATTAATCTGTATTTTCTTTTAGTAGTTTTCTGAAAATGTGTTTAAAACCTGCACTACATTTGGACGGAAACCTTGCTAATTGCTGTTACGTTTTATTGTTACAGGTTTTTATCGTGCTTACAGACAGGAGCCAGTTACATTTGGAGTTATTGGACGACGTACGCCCCATCCATTTGTGGGTTGGTATGAATGCGGGGTGCCAATCCCTGGGAAGTGGTAACACAGCAGGAGAAGGGACATTGTTACCTAGGACAACTACTCTGCATCCTGCTGCAGGCTCTCACCTTCACTGGTACTGCCCTTAAACACAGACTTTTGCCTGCAACAAAGAAAAGACTTCACTGCAATTTTATTCCAGCTTCACAAAAAGAGAATATAGTACTTTAACAACTCAATGTATATCATTACAATGCACTTTTTATATAAAGCAGTCTGTATATGAGGGGAAAAAAGAAGCATGTGTACTCTTGCTTAGTTTAACTTTTGTCTGACAGTGTCCTTGTACTATTCCCAACTATCCCACAGACAGGTCCTCACCTTGTGTTATTTATCTCATCATTATTACAAACATACGGTCCAGCCAGTGACGCTGGACCAAAGCACAAGCTGCAAAACAGCTTACATACAAAAAGAATGGGCACTTAAGGTTTGTATAGGTCTGTTAATTTCCAAATGTGAGATTTGTATTTCCTAATACAATGGTTTCTAACAGCTCATTTTTTATTTGTTCTTAATACTGTTTTACACACTTTTGTTATTATCAGAATTCATTCATTCAAAAGTTACTGTGTAAGTTTTGTGTGTATACTGACAAAGAATAAAAGATCAAATATTTCCTCGGGAGCTGTCGGAGAATAAAGGTGGTATTTGGAAACCACAGCAACACACAAAAACATCATATCATATTCTCCCGCTGCCACATTCTTTTGTAGCGAAAGCATTTGCACGCGATCCAGCTCTATTTAATCAACCTAATGCAAGAAGTGAGTAACAGGTGAGGGACATTTGAGCCAGTTGGAACTATTAAAATATGATGAAATGTCAAAAACAACGCATTGTTGAAAGAGGTAGGTAAAGGAAAATGGTGAAAGAAAGAGATAAACAGTTTATCAGCCTTGAGCATGTCTGCTAACGTGGACAGCGCCATCAGCTAGACGTGTTAACACATTTCTCCATAAATATTGAGTGCATTTGTAATACCTATTTGTAATAACTTATATATTAGAAATTGACTGAACTTGAAAGCAGTAATGGAAAATAATAACTCATGTACATTTAATTACGTACTGTGTAGAATACTTCATTACCAAAAAGATACAGCCCCTCCCCCTAAATGATTGGAATAGCAAGGCCAGTTCACTTATGTTTGCAGCAAACTTAGGACATTTGAGTTTAAGGTCAAAAGATACATCTGAGAGAGAAGTCCACGTTTTATTTCCTGTTACTTACATCTGTATATGTGTAATAAACAATATAGAGTATAACACATTTTGTATCTGATCACCCAAAATGAGCGTTGGACAGATGTTTCCTGTGTCCCAGATGTGTTCTGTTATATTGACTATTAAAACAATAAATTAAAATAGTAAATAATAAGTCTAAATGGCTACTTGTGATTTTAACCTTGAGTTTTCCCGGTGAAGAAGCAGATGAATCAGCACACAGACGAGAGCTGTCTATGGGAGAGAAACAAATCATTCTGAAGCCATTCTGAGAAAACACCATGGGTATTCCAAGTGAACGTTGAGCATCACCAATGCAACAATTGGGAATTTTCCTCAAAATAAAAAAAAAAAGAAACCAATGCTGTACTGAACAACATCTACAGAACTGGTCAACAAGGGAAATCAGCAACAGCTGATGACAGAAGTACAATGAGAGCTGTGAAGAAAAACTCCCAGTCAGTGACATCACTGACAACCTCCACTGAGCAGGGGTAAAGGTATTACAATCCATCATTTAAAGAGAACTTAATGAGCAGAAATATGGAGGCCATACCACAAGATGTAAACCCTCATAAGTGGAAAATGATGAGAGATGAGCCAAAAAAGTTCTGTAACACAGTTTTATGGACATTTGAAACCAAGATTAACCTCTACAAACCTGATGGAACGCTCCAAGTGTGGAGGAAGAAAGCATCTGCTCATAATCAAATTCATACAAGGTTATCTGTGAAGCATGATGGAGGTAGTGTTATGGATTGGGCATGCATGGCTGCTTCTAGAACAGGCTCACAAATCTTTACTGATGAGGTAACTTATGATGGGAGTAGTACGATGAACTCAGAGGTGTACAAACACGTCTTCTCTGCCAATTTTCATATATCATGCAAGTTTATTTCCCGACCTCAACCCAATAGAACATGCATTTCACCTGCTGAAAAGGAGACAGATGGGAAAAACACCCCAAAAACAGCTGAATCAGGTCGCAGTAAAGGCCTGGAAAAAGGAAAGACAAAACTCTCGGAGATGTCAGTGATTCTCCAGTTTGATTATTGCAAACAGGGTATATGAAATCAAATATTAAGTTTCATTTACTCTAAGTTATTTATTTTAAAACTGTTCTTCTTCTGTTTCTTCACTTAAAATGTGGATGATCTTGTGCTTTGTTAATGTACCTAGATGTAAATAACATGAAAATAAAAGCAACCACAAATAAAATGGCCTTGCCAATCAAATGTGAAATACACTGGAAACATAAGGTTGCATACTGTGGACAAATGCTGTTAAAAAAACATGTATTTCAAATTTGTAATTAACTAAATGTACTAATGACATTTCACACTAGAATTTTCAAGCCTTAAATACACTTTACAGCTGATATTTATGCAACTAAAGTAGTTTTTTTTTTGTAGTTTTTAATGCAAGGATTTTACTTGTAACTAAACAGTTTTACTTATTTCCTTGATATTTTTTAAATGTAAGTAACTAAGTACTTGACACTACTACTTAATACTACTTGAAGTAAGATCCAGATGTGCTGTGTTAGGTTTGGAAACGGCTTTAGTTCAATTATAACTTGATCATTTGAAACTAAAAAGTTATCTGGTGGATTTGTTAGCCTGTGGTTCTGACTGCTTCAGATAAAATCTAGCATTTTCATGCCCAAAGCCAATTTTGGCACTTTCATTTTAATGTGTTGTTTTAATAAGAGTTATAGGCCACCTGCGTAAAATAACTGTGATAACAAAAGGAAAGATAATCATTAGTGGATCGGCAACACAATAAGCCAGGTGGAAAATATTACGCAAATAAGGCCAAAGGGATGAAAAGGTCTGTTCTGTTTTTGTTGCAAATTAATCATTACTCCATTTGTAAGATTCTGAGATTAATTTTCATCTGTGAGATCGATAGCTCTTTCCATTACGCATGGCAGCAGAAGCAGGGCTGTCTTTTCCAGTACTTGTTAGTTTTTAGTCTGGGAGCAAAGCTGATGATATCCAGCAGCACCAGTGTATTCATTTACTACACATTTTGTGCAACTCTGCCACATAGCAAAGCCTGAGATAAAACCATTATTAACCCCCGTCATTCTTCCGAAAATTCAGATGGAGGTTTGTGAGCTGAAAGAGCTGAGGTACCTTGTTATTATACCATCCATCTATGACGTGGACAACTGACACGCAATCTTGTTGATATTAAAATCGTAAATGTTAGATTTTTCATTATTTGTTTCAGTTTACTAAGCAGTATTTTCTCTTACCTTTAGATGGCAGTTTTTTAGTCTCAGTTGTGCAAGTCAGATTAAAAAGGCACTGAATGCAGAAAGACTTTTAAGGGGGCATAGAAAAGTTCCCCAGGGGCAGTGGTGAAGAGATTATGGTTTGAAAAGATAACAGACCAATTTGTCAACACTCTGGTGGAAACATATTTTCCAGATACACTGTGTGTGGATGAAAACCTCAGTTACCACAGGATTTCAGTGAGTGATGAGCTTCTCTGTGCCCCAAAATATTTTTATTGGCTACAGGTGGTGTGCCATTGACATGAGCAGAGAATAATGACTTTTTACAAACCCAACCTGTTCGGGCCAACGTAGAGTTTGTCAAGAAAATATAAAATCATTACAAGGCCTAAATTTATGTTTGTGTATGCACCAGAATAAAAGAAAAAAGCAAAATAATAGACAGAAGGTCAATCACACGTCATAAACATGTACACAAAGGCTGCAACAGATGTTAGAAAAGAAAAGAATTGTGTGCGTGTTTCAGTCAGAAATGACGACTGTTGTCAAGGATGATAAGAAAAATGGATAAACTCTTACTAATGTGAAGGGCTGACGCACAGCTACAAGCAGGAACAGTCCAACATTTTGACTATGCAACATTGCTTCCCCATGAAGCATTGCTTTTTGGAAAGACCTGAAACACAGCATTTAGAGCATGTGATGCTAACACTCATAATTCAGGCATTTTAACAGCCTCTTCATCATAATAAAATACAAGCTAACGCTTTAAACATTTGACCTTGTAAAACTAAAACGAGCCCTCATGATGAAGTTTTGATGCTACATAGAGTTCTGGTGTTTGAAGTGCAAAAAACTCAATACTCAAGTAAGTATTTTCTAAGAAATATATTCCACTACAAATATAATTACGAGTTTTTCTGCTAGTAAAAATTTTTATTTCACTTAAAGTACGAAAAAGCACTCCACTAAAAAAACTGTGCATTTTAAACAGTATTGATTTTGATGCTTTTAATGACAAAAATGTGGAAGTCAAATCCAGCATTGTTTGTTATCTTCAATGATCAGCTTTTATCTGTTAAGTGTTATCTGCACAGGGTATCTGAATATTCACACTTCTTTCCCCTATACTATACTATACTACTAAAATGCAATTTATGTTACAATTTGCAACAAATGGAGTTTTTATTTTCCCATCTCATTAAAAGCCTAATTAATTATTCCTCAGTGTTTGATGCATCTGCTTTGATCAAGAAGTGCGTGCAGCCAAAAGCTGACATCAGGACAAAGGAGGATGAAATGTTGACGGCCATTCCATCAACGTTAACCCCACGCACGCAACAAAAACACCCCCACACACAAACACAGCTTTTTCAGTTTGTCTAAAGATGTTGAAATGTAGCTCATTTCAAGCCAAGCTGACACCGTGATACCCATCTATGATGGCACGGCTCTAAAACAAAACTCCATCTGTCAGCTATCTCCATTGTGTGTCAGATGCCCTGTAATAGTTTTCAGTAAAGGTCTGTGTGCAGAGCAAACAGCAGATCCTTTATTTAAAAAGGACAAAAGGCCACGTTTGTTTGATTGAGTCCAGATTCAGCTTACTATCCGCACGTGGATCCTGTGTTATTAAATTCAGCTACTTTTCAAATGAGCTCCCTAATGCCAGCAAGCAGCTCTGTACTGTTTATTCATTAGCGTGTTAATTCAGCTCATTTCCACACATTTGAATATAGTACAAAATTGCTTAATTCCAGTAACATTAAAATCTCATTAGAAATAAAGATGCGGTTACGGAAGAATGCAAGTCTTCTAACTGTTTTCCACACACTGCTTTTTTGTTTCTTTCTGATAGAAATGGGTCACACATTATTTGGGCTGGAAAAAGTTATATACTTCATTCTAGTGAGCTGAAATCATTGCAGGAAGAATCAGCTGAAGGCTGAAGAAAGAAAAGAAAATGAGAAGAGAAAGGGTAAGAATCACATTTAAAACCTAGAACTTTATAAGCAGTGCTATTTTTTTTTTTTGGCATATAGAAACACTTTGGTAAGTGATGTACAGTGAAACTGTGCTGTGCTTTCTTTGTTTTATCTGTGTGATTCATGAAAACCTTCCCAGGAAAAAGACATTTGTTTGTGCTTTAAGTACTGATCATGAGGAAATAGAATGAAAATGCATGAAAATGAATCTGTGTTTTATAACCAAGGCCATGAAATAATATCTCTAGAGAAGATACTGAAATCATTTTCAGTTATTTCACGCTCATTTAAGGTCGATTGACAAGTTGAAAAGTTGAGTCTGGAGAAAAAACAGTTCTTATATATATGCGATATGTCATACATGGTAGCAAAATATTGCCCATATACACATCCAACAGACACTGAGCTGAATGATGTCAAATAAATTGAAAAGCGTCAAGTGAGGCTGCAGAATCAGACAATAAATCCAGCCATTAATTGTTGACCCATCAGCAGGGGGAAAAGTCAGGAGTGACA
This sequence comes from Helostoma temminkii, assembly GCA_900302695.1. Classification (NCBI taxonomy): domain Eukaryota; kingdom Metazoa; phylum Chordata; class Actinopteri; order Anabantiformes; family Helostomatidae; genus Helostoma; species Helostoma temminkii. Next base: position 36,994 of record OMLM01007505.1, read on the forward strand.
ACGAAACATTTCTGATAGAGGGTCAGAAGAGCATAAAAACCCATTATGAGAAAAAAAGCAGTTGGTAAAGTAAAGTATCCAAAACTGCTTCAATAGAGCCCCAGACTAAAAATATATATCTGAAATTATTCATTCTTTGGACTCTGCGAGTGAAACCACGAGAGCTTCAGAACGTTTGACTGAACCAAACTACCATAATAAATACGTGTGTATATACACTTGAAAAACAGAGTGTTATTACTTGGTAATAACAACTTAACAGCAATTTACAAGCAGATCATAAGCATAATATAGAATTTATAGTTTTATGAGACATTTATAAGGTTCATTTTGTCACCTTCTGCTGGTAGATTACATAAATTGGAAGAGAAGCCATGCTGGAACAAGAATTAAGAGGATCAGGGGAATCTCGTGTATATTAGGTAGTATCAGCTGCATCGACAAGCTTACACACACTGGAGCCATAAACAACAGAGAGACAGAGAAAATGATGAGATCTTCAGAACAAGCTATTCATAAAAAATAAAAAGTTATGAATTGCTCAGAGACATTATGTTTACCGAACTCCAAGATGACATAACCGACAGACTGTAGAGTCAAAGACTTTGTTGTTTTGTCTTGGCTCTGTGTTCTTTTAATGAGCTTTGGATGACAGTCGGGCTCCGTTTTGTTTAATGGCTGGAACTTATTGTAAAAGTCAGTTATGAACTCAGCCAGATGAGACTTGCAATTATGTAATTATTTTGGCTGGATGGGTTGCACATAAAACTAAGAAAGGTCTGTGGGGAGCGGAGATGTTGGTCTAAAATCAGAAGTCATTATTATTAGTTAGACTTTTGTTATCTCTACTTAAAGGCTATGGTTACACAGAAGATGTCTCATTTCCTAATAAAAGAAAAGTAGGAGGGAAAAAAGCAGATGCAATATGGTGACAGGGAGCTTTAGAAATTACATGTCATGAAATACTAAGGACATATTTAATCTCAGCTCCGGTGCCCCAGGAAACTTTGCCAACATTCACTTAAATTGCCTTTAGAAAGTAAACATAGTCTCAGTTGTTTTACGACTCAGTACAGCCCAATCTAAGACAGTAAATAAGGTTATAAAAAGGGATAGACAAACTTATTCCCAGGTGATCCTGGATGGATGTGTCAAATTACTTGATGTGATGGAAACAAACCTGGAAAAACGCAGGATCATTTACTTTTCTTTCGCCAGCAGTGATTGCTGCTGACTGTTCTTTGAGGCTGTGTGTGAGGTTTGAGGTGCACTGACAAATAGTGCACCAACTGTATGCCTGCATGCTGCTATTGAAGAATTTATGTGTGTAATTACATGGCACACATGCACACTTAATAGACTGTACAACCTTAAGCTACTTATACAAGCAAATCTTCCCTAATGCAGTAACTTCTTTATATTTACTTTTATTGGCCCATAAACCACAGAGATAGGATTCAGTATAATGGGTAATTGTTCTAAAAACTAAACCAGTGTGTCACCCTATCCGACACTGTTGGCTTAAATAGATCTGATAAAGAGGCAGTGCAGGGGCTCGACTGAGTTGTGGCATCTTTACAGACTTTAAACTTCTGACAAAGTCAGTTTTAGACTCTGTGATCGATTAATGAGGCTCCAAATCTCCTGACTCATATAAGAGAGACGAACATCGGCTGCTGTAATTTTCAGTGAAGCTTCATCTGTCTCTGAAAATCTAGTTCTAGTACCGATACAGAAGAACAACGCATTTTATCCAGAGGATTTATTCTCTTTACTAAGAATTAAAAGGGTAATTTTAACCATTTTAAATGGATAAAATTATGAAAGTAAGACCCCACTGTAATCTATAGTTCTGTTAAATATATGAGCACTTAACTAAATAGGAAGCACAAGCTATAATTTTATGCCTGTTAATAGATATTCAGTTTAATTTAAAGCCCCAGTAAACAAGATTTAGTACCGTTGCTTTTTGGGAACCCCTACAGTTTGTGAGTGCTATTAACTTTCACACAGCTATCATAAATACCTGTCACCCTGTGACCTCATCTCATTGTCTGCTGGCTAAAGGCACGCAGGATGAAAACCCGCTAGGCTGGTTCTGTCCAGCAATAACAAAGTCTCCCTACCAGCACCATTAGATTAACATGTTACAACTTGGCTGTTTAATCGGTGTTAAAAATGTCTTGACACATTTTTATCACTGTTCCTTCACAATTTAGCAATGTAAGGATGTGTGAGCGGCATCAATCTTCTGATCTCATTGTTATTAATAAATAGAATTGGGTAATTTCCAAAATGTTGATAGCAAATCCTTTAAAGCTAGTTTTAAAAGACTAAAGTAAAATAAGAGTATGGTGCAAGTGTAGCTGTCTGTGACTTAAGTGACATCTGGTCAGACTATTATCAACTAGCTAGTCTACCTTGATCTACGCAGGTAGATTAAGAATCAGCGGAAAAAGCTGTAATAACAAATTAATTTTCTGTGAGTGGCAGCTGAGCTAACCTCAGACCATGATCATCTATGTGATAATGAGCTCATCTGACACTGTGTTGCAGACTTTGGGCATAGTTATAAAATTAATGAGGATTAGAGTTCATTAAATCACTTCTACCGCTCTTGTCATATGGCAAGTTGCTCAAATTTTCTATTACTTCATTATTATCCTCGACTTCTGCAGCAGATAAAAATACGTCATTGGAAAAGTCCATGAAAGCCAATGCCAGGAGAGGCCTTTTCTTGATAATCAAAACACAACATTGGCAGGAGACTTTACCTTTGACAAGTTTCTTGTTTGGAAGTCTCAACTTTCCACCACTAGCCCCGAGGTTGAGTTTAAATATGTGTGAATTCCACTGTGACTTAATATAATGTGTTATTTTTCTACTTTTGCAAATTAGTCATGATTCAAGCTGTCACATTAACACCAAGAAGCTGTTCAGCAGTTTGGCATGCTTGTTTGCGTTCTTTCCCAAAGGTAGACCAGATGACTGATGCCTCTCTGATAAGCTAAACTAAATGACCTTACACATACTACTTAAGGCATTGATTTAGGGATGGTATCGAGCTTCTTATCTAACTAAGCAAGAAAGCGAATAAGCATTTTTCAGTTCCAGTTTCAGTAAATAATATATTTTTGTCTGAAAGCATGTGTTTCGTTGAGCGGTTAGTAACCGTGTTAGTCACCAGTGGGTTGTTCCAAATTCATCTGTGTTTAACTAGTTTTATTAAATAGAAAAGGTCATGAGGAAAGAGATTTGTGATGCAAATAGTCTCCTCTAAAGACATACAAAGATTTAATGTGTGATCTCCTACAGGCAGAATAAATAATAATGCATTAAGGAGAAGCAGGAGGCTGTGTTGCTGTGTTTCTTCAGATACCACTGAGAAGACGAAACATATAACAGGAAATTAATTTTGAAAGCTTATCAGATGCCAAGACACTGCACGGTGGTCTATGCTTCTTTGAGGCCAGACTTCAGTTCTGGAAAGGTAACAAGGCAGCCTTAAATGTCTGCTCCATTCAGAGACACTGGAATTAAGGTCAACAATATGAGTTCTTGTGTGATACATTATATTTAAACAGTTGCTCACATTTCTTTGGCTGTTTTCACCCTCGGACATGGTCGGATGATATACTGTTCAACGTGACCGTTTGTGAGTATAATACCAAGCTAAAGCACACGCTAAGGGCCGAATGGGATTCTGCCTGTTTTTCTCATATTTGATTGACTAGTACATTGTGTCACAGGATACCAACAGATTGCTCTGTGACAAAAACTGAGTCATGACATTTTACCTTCACTACACCAAACGTCCTGCGCTATCACGGTAGTAACTTAATGAATGAGGAGCTAAAACAATATATTTTTAAAATTATTTCTACATGTGAGATTTTTGTTTTATTATATATGATACAAATAAAGTTTATGGTAATTTAGTGATCAAAACATTTTTGTGTATCCAATATGATACAAATGGCATTAGAGGGTTAAAAGCAATAATAATGACTCACATCTGAGCCAAAGACTGTAATTCACTGTTAAATTGGTGTTAAACCTTCACGTAATTAGATTTTACATCAAAATAACATGCATACAGTAAGACGGTGTCTAGTCAAATTGTAACCACACAATATAATAAGTCATGGCTTCATAACATAAAAGTGCACATGCCTCTGTATGCGAGTGTAGTATGGAAACTGTTTGGGTTTATTATGTCTCTCTCTCAGCTCATTTATAGAACTGAGAAAGTCTGACAGGCTGACTTATTCCTCTCCATGTGTTAGATGAAGGGGGAATATGTGCGTTACTCTATTGGAATTTATCCCCATGTGTCTCTGGGCTTTTGAATAGCGCCTCTCAGCTGCTGTGATCCTTCAAGGTCAATGTGCCCAGGCCCAGCATCATCAAAAGCAAAGGAGTTGCAAAGGAGAAATAATTATTAGCAGAAAGCTCAGATGTTGTTTATTGAATAAGTCATCTGTTAAAAGACGTGATTAACTGACTTACTTATGGTACACTTTATTGTCCTACATGTCATAGTTCATCACTAATCATCCAGACAAGTTGAAACATTTGTAAAGAATTGTTTGCAAAAATGATCTGACCCAGGTAGACCGAGTCCTGCTGTTGTGTTTGGTGAATTTTACATTTTGCTTTATTTTTTCTCTGAGACTCGTCTCTGTTTTAATTTGTCTTTAAAATTCCCTGCCACTTTGTGCTGTTGAGGCTGTAAATGCTACACCCTGTTGCTGATAGTAGAGGAAACAGACGGAGACAGTCTGGATCTAACACAGTAGTTACGCACCATCTGTAGTAAGTCTGGTTCTTGTGATTATGATTGTTACTTCTTTGACAAACTTTGGGAAGCACTTCAGGGACAAGATTTGTTTATGTCCAGAGGGACATTAACAATGGGATAGAAAGACACAATAGTTCTGTGTGCAGCCATATGCTACTCATATGCTTACAAAGGGATTTAATACAAACAATATAGAAACAAATACATGAGCACATACAAACATGACTGCACCCATCTACTCTGTGAACGGAAGTGCCTGATCCAGACATCCTAGTCATCCAGTGTCTTACAAATGTGAAACAGGGGATTGAAGATATGCATTGCTCTCTTTCTTTCTTGGCAACTGCATAACACCACTAAATCTAGATTTTAAAAAAAAAGAGAAAAACATCACATCTTGAAAAGCCATCTCATACCAAAGGGAAGTCATACATGGAAAATTTAGAATGCTGTTTCCTGAGGAGATTTCCAAGGCAATATTTTATTTAATGTCTTATTAATCACACTGCATTAAAAAACATCCTTGAATGTGGAGCCAGGAGATGTTGTGAAAGAAGAGGGACTGCTCTTCTCTGGCAGACTGGTTTAGTACCACCGCTCTGGAGGAAAAAGTCACATCACAGCAGGAACTGTCCGGTCTGGCTGACTGGCTGAGGCACAACGATGGCCAACAAGTAGAAGCACATTGGAGAGACAATAAAGCACAACAGACAGTGTTTATTAATGTTGGGATGCAGCTTCACAGTGCTAAGATTCATACTCTGTTTGTTTTGAATGCTTTGACTTTGATAATGTGATGGATAATTTATTTAAAAGTGTGCCTTTCATTTTACAATGGATCAAATTACTGTGTAATGTGAATAAGGGTCATCTCTAATTCCTACAATTCACTTCAGCTTTAATAAGTATTTAGCATTTTTCAGCAAATTGTTTTACAACCCACAACTTTGTTGTTTTGGTGCATGCTAACTACTTTAATCAGTGAATTGTTGGCAGTAGGTTGTTTTTAGCAAAAAAAAAAAAAAGACAGACTGTCCAGCACCAGATGGTAAACATACAAAGTTAGTCGTTGTCTGGTCAACACAGAGGAGTATTTACACGATGAAAAGCCAGATAATTTCCCTCAGGAGAATGTGGAGACAAAAACAGAGCTAAAAGGAGAACAACAGACAACCATCCACTCACTCATCATGCTACCAGTTCTCCTCTCAAGGGTCATGGGGCTGCTGGAGCCAAGCCCAGCTTTCATTGGGTGACAGGGAGGGTACACCTCGGGAAAATTAGGAGCATCCTGTCTCAAAGCGATACTGAAAAACTAGTCACTTCTACACTGGACTACTGTAATTCTCTTCTAATAGGAAGTCCCAGTGACTAAAATCTAGAATAAGATTTAAAATCATTCTGCTCACATATAAACCACTTAATGATCAAGACCCTCATGTCTTAAAGACCTCATAGTAACATATCATCCCAGCAGAACTTTTCGCTCTCAGAGTGCAGGTCTACTTGTGGTTCTCAGAGTTTCCAAATGTAGAATGGGAGGCAGAGCCTTTAGCTAACAAGCTCCTCTCCTGTGGAACCAGCTCTCAGTTCAGGTTCATGAAGCAGACACTGTCTCTACTTTTAAGACTAGACTTAAAGCTTTACTTTTTGATAAAGCTTATAGCCAGAGCTGGTTCAGGTGACTCTGAATCATCTCTTAGCTATGCTGAGATAGATTTAGACTGCTGAGACTGTGCTGACCTCCGTCGACACACCGAGCTCCTCTTCTTTTCTCCATCTATTCATAAATCACCATTGCATGTCATAATCATTGCGTCTTTTCTTTCCTGAAGTTGTGTTTCTCTCTCTTTCTCTCTGCAGGTTTCCTCGGCCTTGGAGCTGGATTCATGCACTACACCACCATGCCACCAAATGTACATCCATGAGGATGTGTTTGCTGGTTAATTAGACCTGTGTGCAAATGCTTACTATGTTCACTGCAACAATGTTATAGGGTGATAATATGGAAGTGTTTTCACACATTCACTTTTTTCACAGCTCCCAAGTGGCCAAGAAAACTCCATTAATTCAGCTATAAAACTGACCTATAAAATTAGCAGCTCATGTTTAAGCAGCAGCTACTTTATTACTTTATTATCTAATACATAATGATGGCTTAATTCATCTTTGATGTAAAACTGAGTATGTTATTTACAATTGTTATAATATAGTTGTTTGTGTGTGGGTTATTGTGTGTGAATTCATGGGTTGATCATAACTCCAGCAGAGTGCTGATCCCCTCCTCACGTGCTGTCTTCAGGGCTTTCACTGATGCTGAATCACTTCACATGGACAGAGAGAGAGAGAGAGAGAGAGTGAGAGAGAAGGAGGAGGCAGGGAGAAACAGCCAGCACATACAAAAGAGTTGAGAGAATATTAAAATAGAAGTATGTGTTAGTTAAACATGCCCTCCCTTAATAAAGAACTGTGATTAAAGTGGAAGTTTTCAGTTTGCTGGAAACAAATGATATGCATGAAATTTTTCTATCAGATCTTATTTGTTTTGTTTGTTTTGGACTGAGCTACTGCAGGAGAGAAGAAGCCACAAAGACTCGAAAGGATAAGAAACCCAGATGAGTGAGTGACATAGTTTGAAGCTGAAATGAACAAGGAGAATCTGTGCAGTCGAGGAGGTTGTGTTTAGAAGGAGGAAAGGCAGTGAGAAAGCGTGAAATTAGCTGGGATTGCGGGAAGCATGCTTTGAGGGCTTATTTTTCTGAGGCTTTAGTGACTACTGGTTCGACTGCCAGTATTGCATCTGTTTCTGAATACAGCACTGTCTATGGAAAATCCCCTGGCAGGGAGAATCTCCATCGCACACACACGCACATAAAAACACACAAACATGGCCACTAAACCAGAATGCACATTTAATCTGACATATTTTGACCTTTGCCCCAAGTCTTGGCTCTTCGCTTGAATTTGTCCAGACCTCATCTCCTGCCACATCCTCTCTGGCCGCATGCTTTCTTCCACTGCAAGCCACCAACACTTCATGCATATACAAGGGGTTTAAATTGATCAGCGATCAAAGACTGGCTATTATTACAAAGGCGCAGTCTAAACATTGGAACACACATTCCTGTTGTGTAATCTCCATTTCAGACTGGATTCAGACTGCGTGAGGGCCTATGGCAGGTGAGTAATGAATAAGAAAGGACATTAGTTTAAAAGCCACTAAACACCTTCATTAAGAGAGAAAAACACAGTTGATCCCTTTCTGTTGGTTTTCAAACTTTGTGGACAAAAGATTAAAAAATAATTGGCTTTTGACCTCAAGCCATTTTTTCTTCTCTTTTCAAAATACCTTTTGTTGTGACCCAGTTATTTTTCTCCATGCTGATTTCTCTCCTAGTTTCCCTGGGGAGATGTGTTCAGACAGACAATGAGATATATCAGATCGGAATGATAAATGGATTCAGATTCTTCTGATTCGGATTCTTGCAAAAATACAGACAGACCTCTCTTCTGTCCAGCATGATCTCATTAGTCACGACATGTGAAGTCAACTGAGAGTGTTTTTTCAGATATAGTTATTGAATCCCACTGTAGATGTTTCAGTGCTCATCCAAGAAATCAGTGAGGAGTGCAGGTGTAACTTTGTTTTACCAGCATAGTGGCATCCTAGTAGCACTTCCTAGAAAATTTTACAGTTCACGCTTCAAAGGCGGACATTTATGGGCACTGGCTATAAAAATAGAAAATCCTGCCCTTGGAGAAAGGATTAGATGCTATGAATTATACAGATGGGAACAAGAAGGAACACTGGTGACCGTTTCTATTTAGTACCACTGTAGCTGAAGTGCAGATGCTAGCATGGCTTTTCACTTAGTCATAATGTTGAAAGATAATTATTACAAAAAAATGACATGTTACCAATACAGTCAGAGATACTATGTAACTTTTCTCAGTTACAATTTGTAGGCAAAGTTCTACCTTTTACATGTATTTGTCTTTGGTATTATACATACACTACACATTAATACAATATTAATATAGATATAGAATATTAAACAACTGTCAATGGACATAATGTGGTTAAAGTCAGCTCCACATTTACCAGCTGCTGTTTTTGTTCTCTGTACGAACATGAATTTCGTCCTTATTGTCTTGTTATTTGACCAGTTTTTCAACATTCGACATAGTTTTGGACTAAACTTATACATTTATCTTATCAAAAGAATTAAGTTCAATAATGTTTCAAATAATTTCTTTTATTCATGGCGTACTTGTACTTTTGTACCTAGTACTCCAGTGAAGAGTTGAAGCATTACCTACCGTTTCACTTATATTGGACTGCGTACGTCTGCCACCTCTGAATGCAATCAGTCACAAAAACACTTGCATCATGAGAACAAAGACTTATAAGGTTCAGTTTTTAGGCATGAAATGTTTGTTTCACGGAGTGATTTTATTTCTCCTGCACAGACATCTGTCAGTGGGCCTGTTTTCCAACTATTGTGGAAGGAGATGTTTCTTCATTCCACCTCCCTGAGAAAAAAAATGTCTGCTGCTGTTAACACAGCCAGCTTTCCACAGTGCATTGGTAAAAATCTACAGAGACAGCTCAGTGTGTTGGCATAAGTGAAACTGCTGACAGAATTTATGTCTTGTTTCACCTCATACACACTCATGAACTTTGATCAGGCTACCTCTGGTCAAGTTCAGAACTGAAGCACCACTTTGTCGGATCGTAGCATCTACCATAAGAAAAGATCACTTTTTTTTTGTTTAACTTTCTGGTCCTGTTTTTTATTTGTTTAACGTATGAAATAAGTTACTGTGCTATTTACGTGAATCAATATAAAGTAAATATTTTCTTGGATTTTTTTTACATACAAATGTTTTGAAACTTTAGAAAAGGGTCAGAAATAAGTTACAAAGATCTTTATTTAGAAGTTTAGTGATATGCTAAGTGTCCCTTCATTTTATTTTTATAAATTAGTTGGGATGGAATATATCTATTGGAGCTAGACTGATGAATAGACTGTTTTTATCATTACATTATTGCAGACATAATGACATAATGGAGTATATTTCAGCTACTAAATAAATCAGAAAAAACGTCAGTGCAGGAATCAAAACTGAAAAACACTGTCTAAGTTACAGCCATGAAAGAGCTTTAGAGCTTTGGTTTTCCATTTCATACGGCTCAATACACATCGATTCCAGTTCTGTCAAAATAAAAAAGAAGGGGTTGTTTGTTAAACGTGTTTATGTATGTTGGTTTAGAGAATATTTTTCAACACAAATATCAGTATTGGGATCAAAATTCCAGTATCTGTTCAGTATCCAGTCTCTGAATACGGAGCACATATAGAGCTGATTATTAGCATACAGTGAACTCGTTACTGAAGGTACATCATTTAAACATTTACATGAGAAACGCATTCTCAGCATTAATACACTATTATATATTATTGCTAAGTATGATGCAGCCACTACAGTATGTTGAGTTACCAGAAGTAGCTTGCAGGTCTTATGCTGTTTAAATAAAGTTTGCATCCAAATTCAAATCACTGTTTTAAAACAAAACTCTTTTCCAAACACATGTATCTCTCATTTAGATGCTGCTTTGTCCCACACCTGTTAGGGTGACACATATCTCCTTTTTAATGATTATCGCCACTTTAATTTTGTGTTTCAGTAAATCAACAGTAAATCCTGACGGCATAGGGTGATTAATGATTGGCTTTTTCCTGGCTTACCTAGGAGAGAAACCAAACAAGTTGCCTCTCTTGCTACTGTCTGTCAGCTTTAGACACTTCTGTGGAGACTTGGAAGTGAAGGAAGAAGGGTGTTTTATGTGCTTGTGGAAATTATTTGTTGCAAGAGGCCACCTGGAGAGACAGATTTTAAATATGTCTACTTGTTTTGTCAGTTCAGCCCGTTGGGAGAACTGTGGAGCACAAACAGCTCGACCCTCAACAGGAAGTCAAGTCTGCACATGAAGGCACCAAACTGCATTAAAATATTCCAGTCTCTGGTTGTCCTCCAGTTTCTCTCCACTTCTTTTAGTCTCTTCCCTTCTGACATCCTGAGTTACCCAGCCAATGAGGATCTGCTGTGTGCTGACTCTTAGCAATCGATGAGAGTAGACGGCCAAATTATGACAGAGAAACTTCACGCTCCATGCTGTTGATTAAATCCAGTGGGATCACTGAATCTTAATCCAACCTTCTTAATTGCCAGTTGGAAGAAGCAACTTCAGAAGTGATGAATGTGGAAAGAGAAAATACAGGCAAAGAAACAATATCCAAACATCTTTTTAAACAAGGTGTCGAGGTTAAAGATCTTTTCAGCCCCATCATCATTGATTCACAAGGCTGTAAAATTATCCACACACCAATTAACACAGAGGCCTCACGTTTACAGTTTGTGTCCTTGTATGAGCTACACTGGCAGTGAGAGGAGCATTTCATTTTTTAAAAGAAAAGTCAGTGATCTCCGTGAGGATTTGTCAGGCTTGGATCCATCCCACACAAACCCAAATGACCTCAGGCTTGCGGTGATTTATCACCCACTGCTGTCTAAATGATGTCTACAAGCCCTTAGACTCACTAGTGACTGTTACACAACTGCAAGGAATTAGCCAGACACACTCACACCCTCTTGTTAAAACAATCTTTTACTCGCTTTATTTTGTAGCACAGGTTTTCTTAGTGAAAGATTTTCAGATGTAAAAATGTAAATTCTTAAATTAAATTGTAACAGCGGCAGAAGACACACAAAGCTATGAATTATAAGCTACTACATGCACCTAGATGTTCTCTAAATGAGCTCTTGAGGAGCCATTTCTGCCATCCTGGTCTTTTCAGCAACCACAATGAATCAATCACCCTGTTAGGCTAAAGTATCAGAGCTTCCCACAAAACTCTGCCACCTCAGACCCACTGAAATGTCTGGTTCCTGGCTCTCAGCGCAGAGTTCCCTCCTGCCAAAGCACTCAGACTCAGGCTCAGACCCAAACGGGTGCCCTTAATTTAGCTTCAGCGCCTTCTGCCAGGAACAACGGACGGCAGATGCTGGAAACTTTTACCTTCTTAATGTTGACACCTATTTTCTTTTCTAATGCCTCCTTTCCAAATGGGACAATGACCACTTGTGTAGCTGCGTCAGTTCACATGGGACAGGTTTGCAGGGCCGAGGATGGTCTACTGATGACAAAGCAGAAATAGGGAAGCACAGGAGAGTTTAAAGATGCAGACTACCATCCAGAAATGGATCACATGACCACCATGGATATTCTGGGAATCACATGGAGGTAAATCGCAGAGATTTATATTTCACTACAGGTGGCCTGATGTAGCCCTACAGCACTGACATGTGAACTCAAGAATCCTTTGACTGACACCACCTGCAAGTTCCACATTTGCTTTTATTTTAAATGTGATGTTATTAGCATGACTAACCCCAAATGAAATATTAATATTTTGATCGGTTGGACAAGTCTGACTTCCACCAACACTTTAAGTGAAAGAAATGTGTTGTTTCAACCAGTCAGTGTCTATTTACTCACATACCCACTTGATTTTTCTACTCACTTACTAACTAGTTTCTATACAGTCTCCATCACATATTAAGATACAGCTGGTGAATTTTAAAATTAAATCATAATGTTTACTTTTTTTAAATTGAGCTTACATCCATCCAACCATCTGGACATCTGTCACCAAAAGACTAGAGTGGTTTTTGAAGGTTTCTATATTCCTCTCCCACCCCAGAGTTATCTTTGAATTGTAGCCCAACAGTAACAGTGTTATGCAAGAAAAATGTCTGCATGCATGGCAATGGAGGCCGTAATTTGAATCAATAAAAAACACAGTATAGGATGGCTACGCACTTCCACAACATGTGTCCTGACAAAGAAAATAATGCAAGCCACATGTGACGCTCGCTGGTGTGCTCTCTGAAAAACCACACCAACGGCAGTTCTCCGAGTGCGTCTGAAGAAATTCAAACAAACAGAATGTTTGAATATTATTTCTAAAACCCATCAGCTTATCATAACACCATCCACGAACGTCCGCATTAGATGGACATTCCTTAGGTGTATCATGGAAACTAACAGACGGGATGAGCCACACACTGAGGCGTGTGTGTGTTTCTGTGTGTTGAAATTTATTTTTGCATGAAAAGAGGTTTTATTTGCGTTTCAAAAAAAGGGCACTAGTGAAATGAGGAAAAGGGAGGAAAGAGAAAATTGAATTAAAAGAGAAGTTAAACTCGGTGACTGAGGGATTTCCGCAGTATTTTCTCTCTTCTTTTCCAGAGGTTAAAGAAACTCTATCCTGAGTGAGTTCCATCATTTTTTATGAGTTGTGGAAGAGGGAAATATTTTTTGGCACACCCAAACTTTTACAGAGCAAAAGTAGGCCACATTTAGTCAAACCATCATCTTATAAATGGACAGACTTGAGCTTTAAGACTGGAAATGTTTCCCAACTCAAACTACTTTCTGTGCTTATATTTATGGCTCTGATAAATTTGAACTGATTTGTTGTCATTCTTTCCAAAAGCAGTCAGAAGTCAGCTGTCATTGCTTTGTCTGTGTTTCCACAATCTTTTTGCCACATCAGTAGTTTTGATATGTATAAGTCCCAAAAGGCTTGTATGTCAGATTTAACAATCATTACCGTGTAACAATAGTGTCAGGCTACACCAAAATGTGATAATTCGCAGATAAATTTGCAAGTAAAAATGTCGAAAAGCATGTTTTTATATCACTGAATAAAAACAGATAATTTGGTACAACCACAAGAGCCTGATTCCAGCTGCATGACTGGTTACCATGTGCCCACTGAAACCCAGTTCACCTCTACATCATAACACCACCAGGAAAACAGAGAGTCCTCTGGAATGTGACATTCCACTTGGCAAACTGACCAGTCCTAATTGCTGACAGGAAGAGAGCAGCTCCTTGGATGAAACAGCTGGAAACCATTTGCATAGGTACAGTAAACTTGTCAGCGATTTTTTTAAGGTAATCTGCTCTATTCTACCTTAAACTGTAAAACTCGAACATCACACGGTGCACAACTACATACATAGTGAGCTGTATGATGAAGGGTTAATTACAAGTTTACATATTTATACATAACTCCCATACGTTATGAATGCGAGGCCCTAGAGTGCCACCAGTAGCAAACCTTGGAAGACACTGCCCTCTTCAGGTAATACTGCAAAATAAAAAGCGAAGCAGATCCAACCTTAATGACTCAGTATGAAAATGATATCCTACGCTACTGTAACTTCAAATTTACAAGGTTTACAGTGCTGAACGTGGAGTTCATGCCTAGAAAGTATCAAGTCCTAGAAACATATGTCATGAACTGTATTTGACTTCATCAGCAAGATGGTGGTTTCTCAATAACCACTTCAGACTGAAATTTTTAATTTTCTGATTGAACTTAAACTAACTTGGCTCTAAGTGAGAAAATAAAATCAATTATTAACAATTAAGAAAAAAACAACAAAAATGCCATATCACATGAAAGTTCATCAGCAGGTGAACTTGTGCCTTAAATTCTAATTTACTTACTGTACATGCCCTTCAATCTTTGCTAAAAATTGTGCCAAGGTTGAACATACTTTATTTTTTTCTATAAATTAAGTCAAGTGACTCATTAAATGATAAACATACAATAACAGTGATTCTTTTTCTTTCTTTTTGTGAGAATATATAGATCAACTGTAACCTTGGTGCTGGTCACTGTATATTGTGTGACATAACTTTTTAACATCATCTTCAAGAAGCACTGAAAAACTGAGAAACAAACTTGTGCAATTGAAATTCTATAATTTTATTATAATACATCAAAAACATTGACTGTCATAACATTGTCTGATTTAGCGTGGCATTACCTGACAAAGACACAGGTCACTATGGTTCTACCGGCTGCTCGTATAGCAGTCACTGCTAGGGTGTGATAAACAAAAGCCAGCTCTGATGTGAAAAGTGGCCATTCTTGTGCGTTTAACAATCACACAGACCTGACATTAAAAAGCAATTGCAAATAATTATAGTTCACTTCAATGTGTTAAAGTAAGGTAATATCTCAACCAATGTGGAAAGCATTTTGATGTTTAAATATCTTTAATGCAACTGGACAGAGGTCTGACAGAGTCTGAAAGCCAAAACAATCATCACTCAAACTAAGAATTATTTGCAACTACTATTAGATCCAAGTCCAGATCAGTGTGAGAGAGGTTGTTGGGGATATTTAAGAGTTCTTTTCTATTTTTTAGCAATCTGCAGACGCTCGCTCACGTTCTCCCAGTTGATGACATTCCAGATTGCTTTAACATAGTCCGGTCGCACATTTTTATATTGAAGATAGTAGGCATGCTCCCACACATCAATACCAAGGAGAGGGATGAGACCTGAATGGAAAAATAGAAAAAAAATGTCTAAGTGCCTTGTTTTATATTTGGCATATGTTGACAAAGAACAGTCGTTTTCCACCGACCTGTTGTTCCCTGCAGGGGATCCTGGTTAGCACAAGCAGCAATACGAAGTCTTCCACTGTCCTTTTCATAGCCCAGCCAGCCCCAACCTGAACCTTGCACTGCCACTGTAGCAGCGGACATCTTCTCCTTCATCTTCTGGAAGGAGCCGAAGTCCCGCTTGATTACCTCCATTAGCTCCCCTACAAGAAGTGACACAGGGAGGTGCTACTTCAGAGCAGTGACGCAGTTAACTTGCTAATTTAAACTAAGTTTACTACCATCTGTGTGTTCTACCACAAGAGAGCAGAAACACTGAATTACTTACAGTAAACAGTGGTTTTATTTTGCTAGTTACACAGGATTATGACACTGACCTACGCATTATGTAGTATGTCACTGTAGTTCCTAGTATTTTCAAGAAGTTACTACAATACTTAATGTAAATATGTAAACATGAATGACAGAATTTTCTACATGCTCAGGTTTCATGTAGGGGCTCCCCAAGCTAAAATGCTGATGTCACAGATTTGTTATAGTCGAACTTAATATGTGTTCAGTATTTACAGTTTATGCTGTTTGACACTACACCATGGAGAGATACTGTGCTTTTTACTGCACTACATTTATTCAACAAGTATAATGAGGCTTCTAGTTTCTCAGGGATCAGACTCAGCTGTATGATTCTCTGCTGCCAAGCAGTTGCATTTGTTTAATCTCGAGGGCAGCAATTTGTACTTGTAGCAGTCTACATATATCAATTACCCAAATCGGTTCAAACCAGTATACTGTAGCAGAAATGATTTGATGTGATAGTTATTATAGTATAAGCTTAAAATATTTGTTATGTTAATAATGTACACTATATTGTCAAAAATGTTGGTAATTCTGCCATTACCTGCACATGAGCTTTAATGACATCATATTCTTAATCCGCAGATTTTAATTTGGAGTTGGGCCACCCTTTGCAGTTACAACAGCTTCAACACTTGTGGGAAGGTTTTCCACAAGGAGTGTGTTTATGGGAATTTTTGACCATTCCTCTAGAAGTGCAATTGTGAGTTCAGGCACTGATGTTGGACGAGAAGGTCTGGTTCGTAGTCTTTGCTCTAATTCATCCCAAAGGTGTTCTATCAGGTTGAGGTCAGGACTTTGTGCAGACCAGTCAAGCTCCTCCACACTAAACTCGCTGATCCGTGTCTTTATGGACCTTCTTTGTGCACTGAATTGTATGATTATCGATGGGGTGTTTCAAAACTTTTGGCAATACAGTGCATCTCTAGATGGAAAGGGAAAATTGCTGTGCCCTCATGCTAAATGGACAGCATTGTACCTATTAACAATGGCAACTTAAAAACAGGCAAAGAGGTTCCTCTGTCTGATCTATGTGGTTTACACAAGTATAAAAAGCAAGAATACGACAAGACAAAATGTGACAGTTAAGTGGAGTGTGGAGCCTGTTAACATGTTGCATATTTGACTTATGTTAAATGTGTTTGAATCCGTACCTTGTGGCTCGCCTCCACCATTTGGAGAAAGATTTGTCCAGAAGATAGTGTGGTTAATGTGACCTCCTCCATTAAACTTCAGAGCTGGCTGGAGAGCAACCTGTGCTGTCACATCTCCTACAAGACGAATATCACCAGGTGAATCAAACATCTTCAAGGATACAATTACACAGAAAGTTGACTGAGTGCTTCATGCGAGCTTGCGTGCGTACCCTTTGCGAGTGCCTCCTGATATTTCTCCTCTGTGACATTGAGGTTGTTAACGTATGTGGCATGATGCTTGCTGTGGTGCAGCTGCATTATCTCTGCACTGATGTGAGGCTCCAGGGCACCATAGTCATAAGTCAGATCAGGGAGCGTGTGCTTCTGCCTTGATGCACAAACCTGGTTTACAGTTTGGCTGAGGCTGGCTGCACACCTGAAATGTGGAAAACATAGTTTTTAATGTCTCTTAGATTAGGCAACATGGAAAAGGAGTCGACATACGTGTACCAACAGACCCACTCTAACTGTTAGAGGCAAAATGACTTGCCTACTAGTGATGCTTGTGTAACTAGAATTAGTAATTACATAGCATTTGTCCAAAATGCCTGGCACGGGTGAGATTAAAACGGTTTGATTAGCTTCAGCAAATGTCTTGAGGTTGTTGCTTGTGGATTAAGGTGAAGCAGGTGGTTATTTAAGTTGTTTGAGCTGGTGGGACCGAGTTTTCTGTGCCTTACCAAGTGTGTCCAAACATTACAACATTTACTTCACCATTCAAAGAGAATCCCGTGAATGCGTGACCACACTTTAATTAAACGAAAGCATGTATTTAGTGCGCCACAGCCTAGCTGAGCAGCTAAACTAACTTAGCATGCTAGCGGTTAGCTTGAATAAATAAATCTCAAGTTCATGAACAACGGCTGCTAGCAAAAGTCAGCTGTCCTCATTCACTGTGCACATTGAACAAAGTAACGGCATTAAAATGTAAGTTCATATTAGTTTACCTGCGTATTTGACCAATTCTGCAAAGCATATTTATGATACCGCTGACAGGACACAACAGGACAGAGCAGACACGCTGGGAAGTGAACTGCCCTTGAAATGTGCGACTTCAACTTGACAGCACAGTCGACCGTACCATTATCATCGAGCGGGGGGTGTTAATGAGTGTTCAGGAATTACATAACCGTTAACTGCGACAAGCGAAGCCCCAGCTCCTCCCAGAAATATTGACTGATAGTATGCAATGATGTGTGATTAAAACACAGTGATATTTTTTTCAAATATTTAAGAGTATTATATCGTGAATTTTATTCCTCCCTCAATTACATTTTTCAGCTAACCCTTCAGGTTGTTTTCAGTGGGCCTGATAAAAGTGTGCTAGACCATATGAGAGCAGCAACGGTGTTGCTGTATAATAATAATACGTACATTTCATCATATTAGATTTTTATTTTTAAGCATGCATAGGTAGGGTAAAATAATATACAAAAATAAGAGTCAATAAAACAATAAAAGGGAAATCATTTGTATAAATGGGCTACTATAATTTATGAACAGAAAAGTCAAGAATCACGTGAACGTCTCTTCCATCAAGCTAGGGCAATGCCAAAGATAGTTTATGTTAAGGAAAAGGAATCACTCGTTGGTAAAAACCAACGAGCTCTCAGTATTGGTGACAGTGTACAGATTTAGGTGTTATTCGTGGAGGGGTCACTATTTCCCTTGAACAATTCTAAACTACGGATTTTAAAATAATGGACAAATAAATGGATCCTATTGTCATCCTGAAATTTTCTGCAGTTTCTGCATTTCATTGTTTCACCAGGCACCCAGAGACGACTAACAAAAAATATTTGTTAACAATGCTGATATTGCACAAAAACAATCACACAAAAATAATCTTCATAACAAATGACCCCAGTGTTAACTAAAACAATTATGACATTCAAAGTGGATTCTTTTTAACCAGTCCACTGTATCTGATCCGCTATTTCCTGAGCCACATTTCAGAATTCGGAAATCGCTGCAGAGTGAGATCTCAGCGTTTTTACGCCGATCTCTGTTCGGGCTCAGCAGCAGGGGGAGAGTAGCGGCAGCGCCGCCACAGCCATTCTGTCCTGCCGTTGGTGAGGAAGATGATGGTGATTACGCTGAATCGAGTCAACTACATAACAATCCACGGATAATCTTAACGTAGCTGCAAACTTGCGTCTTATAAATACATAGCGAAGCCGAGGGGTTCCAGAATCATCGAAAGAAACAGGTCCGGTAAGTGTTTTTGGTGACTGAAGGCCTGATATCGGGAACCAAGAGCCCGCTAGTTTCAGGAAAAGGAGCTCAAGGGAGGGAGTCATTTCCTTCACCGCCATTTTGTGATAACAAGGAGCCGAAAGCAGCAGAGAATTGAATCCTGCTAGGCTGAACATCAAGGCCATATTTTAGCTCAACACCGTAATGTATGTTTAAAGTCTCTGTTCATTTTACCAGCGGATGCTAAACATTACAAGCGGCCGACAGTTACCTCTCACCTTGGTTAGCATGTTGCCTGTAGCTTGCTATCGTTATCCACCGCTGCTTGACGCCACACCAGCTAACGTTTTTCTCGACAGCAGCCCATTTTCACTGCAAATATTTTACTATATATTAATTTAGTTTAGTCGAACAGACAGTTAACTTGTTCACCACTCACGGGTTCATTCGTTACCCGAAGACTACACCATAACATTTGCAGCATTTTAGAAAAAATGGCATATGCTGCATGTTGTTTTACTGCGTGTTGACAAACAGCTTTTACCATCAAGCAGTGATTAATATTATTTTTCTTGCATGTTTCTTTCTAGACTTAACAATGACCAACGAGGAGCCTCTGCCCAAAAAGGTTAGTGTTTTTGTTTTCTAGTTTTTACTGAACATGCGGTATGGCTCCATTATGTTTACCTTTGTGGGTTCCTTTATCTAAACAGTCCTTGGTTTTCTTCACATACAGGTTCGCCTCAGTGAATCTGACATGAAGACCCTGACTAGAGAGGAGTTATGTACAAGGTCGGTAACAGCTCAACCACTGGAAATGAATGATGTTGTGGAGGAACCTGATCTGTTAGCGTTGAGCAGTTAATGCTGACACATATTTTGCTTCTCTTAGGTGGAAACAGCATGAAGCATATGTCCAGGTCCTGGAGGCAAAATATGCAGAGCTATGCTGTAAGTACATATGCTGTTACATAAATGTAATTCATTACAACATGAGCATGGATTCTTCCTCCAGCATCTTTGGCTGCGACAATTACTGTGTTTGAAAGGGGATTTCTTCTGATGAATTTGCTTGTGTGCCTCTCTTTTCTGTTTTAGCCAATGATGTAACAGGGCTGAAGGAGTCAGAGGAGAAGCTCAAGCAGCAGCAGCAGGAGTCAGCACGCAGGGAGAACATCTTGGTCATGCGACTTGCCACTAAGGAGCAGGAAATGCAAGAGTGCACGGTATGTATCAGTACTTCTGCTCTCTTCATGTTTTCAGTGTGATTGTGGGTATTTCAGGTGATTTAGTCCTAAAGTTAATATTGAGTGTTTTGTGTTTTTTTTGTGTATCAGTAAACCCACATAAGTCACACTGTATTGTATTTCTTGTATTGTTTTCTATTTCTAAGAGGAGCTGAAAATGTATGGAGCAGCAGACAACTGTTAATGTCACTACTGTGAATTTTTTATTTTTGATAAATTGATTGTGGGTTAAATATGGGATACTCATACATGCTACATGATACACATTACAAATTGCCAGATTTGCTAGATCTGCTTTCTTAGATCAAGTGTCTAACGGTAGGATGTTGCAAAAGTAAACTTTTTTTTTTTTTGTCAGACTTTTAGAAGAAATAGCTTTGTTTCAAAATTGGAATCCTCTACTTTTATGTTAGTTGACTAAATGACTTGACATAATTCCTCACACCACACGTTCATTATTGTGTGTATGCCAAAGGTAAACAGTGTAAAGGCAGGAATCTTTCAATCTTTCTTATCAGATTGACAACTCAGTGGATCACCCAGTAGCTTTATAGCAACACATGTCATTCTTATAGGGCAGCTAAGATAAACATAACACACACTGCCAGTTTGAGGTTAGAAGTTTTTAAATAGATATCCATAGAGGCTGTTGTTTTTTAGGCATATTAATTGAACACTTTGCCACTTTCATAAAATACTGAAATCAGGTCTGTGGAAAGTTTAGGACACTATAACTGATTTCACAGGTGAGTTTTTATTTGTTTTGAACTGGGCCGTTCGTTTTCTTGAATGAAAATTCTTTGCTCTATGTATTCAGGAAAGCCCTAGCATCTGACGTAATCTTTTATTACATGATTCAAATTGTATGCATGTATCGTAAGGATAATAGATATAGTCATCAATCTACCAGTCACTAACACCTATTTTATCCTGCAGACCCAGATCCAGTACCTCAAGCAAGTCCAGCAGCCGAGTGCAGCCCAATTGCGGTCATCCATGGTGGACCCAGCCATCAACTTGTTTTTCCTCAAAATGAAGGCTGAACTGGAACAGACTAAAGACAAACTGGAGCAGGCCCAAAATGAACTGAGTGCCTGGAAATTTACACCTGATAGGTAAAGACAATCAAAATAACTCCCCCCTCAGAAAAGTCAAGACTTCCTCACGCCCCCCACCCTCACGCTCACTGCAGGCATGCAGGAACAATGGTGGGGGGGAAGGCTGACAAATGCTGTACTCACCACGAGACTCAGACTTTACAGAAAGCCAGTCACTGCAAAACAAAACTGTTTTTGTACTCTTGCACTGTGCCAGCTACATATCACATAACCTAAAATGAAAAGACAGTATGGTCAGGTGACACTTGTGTTTCAGCTCTCTCCCCACGTATCCCCTCACCGTCCAAGGGCCTGAAGGAGTCCGGACTCTTCCTGAAGAGGTGGTCACTCACTTCCCTACCTGGATATGCCCTCACCGCCCCCCCTCAGCTCAAACCAGACAGCTCACATATTAAATTGGGGGGTTATGGGGGAGATTGAGTCAGGCAGGGAGCATCCCTAGCCTAAAACGATTGAACATTTTAAAGACAATTCCCATACTTGGTTTATAAAGACATTTAACTGTGGATTACACCACACACATACCTGCTAGTCTGCCTGAGAAACAAAGGCATTTTGGACAGTCTAGATACATTGCAGTTACATGAGGAAAGTTCTAGGATTTAAAAGTAAGACTTTGGGGAGAAGAGGCACTAGAAATGTTGAGACTGAGTGGAGCCAGATCCTCGGTCCGCAAGGGACTATGGCTCAGGCATGAGAGTCCAGTCGCCTGTGTCTCTGAACATGGGCCCATTCACGGTAGAGTGTATTTACATGTTTTATTTTGTTGTTTTTTTTATTGGCATTTCATTTGATCTTTCTCTTGTTTCTCTGAAACAAACACTTACTGCAGTGTGTGTGAACCAAGAAGCATCATTGGCTGATTGTTTACTTACGTAAAAGTATTTGCACTTTAATAATCAATTAAGCTTTGCTTAATTCTTCTCATATGTTGAAACACATTGCTGTGGGTGTTATGAGTCTTGTTTTAAAGTTGTGAATGCAAATGTCTTTAACAAGCAATGTTATGAGTTGATGACTCATGTTATTGTATTTCTGTGTATTTTTGTGATTGACCTCTCAATCTCTCCCTCAGCTATTTATGCTTGAATCAGGTTAGACTTTTTTTTCCTCATCTGTATGGCACAGATCTTCAGCCACTGTTTTCAAAATAAGAGCTCACAATGGATGTTATGTTTGTCTTTTAAAAATGCGTTTATTCCCAGCTCTTTCTCACTTGAGATGGTTAGATTAATGCCGGCAGCTAGACGCAGCCTGTTGAAAACCAAAGTCACAGTAGTGAAGTTAATGGTTTTCATAACTGCTAAAATACACAGTGCATTATTGCAATTGTTCAAGAGGAACATGGATTCATTTTTTTATCAATTTTCTGAGTTTCTTTGGAATGACCAGTTTAATAATTTATGGTTTCAGATATTAGAGTTCCTGGATAATTAGCTATTTTTGTTGACCTATTTTAATATGTGAGTGTTCTCTGGCCATATGACTGCTGTGGGAATCTAGATAGCAGTTCATTATGATTTAAAATAATTTATATGTGTCTCATAAGTTTTTAGCATCTAGAATTAGGGCTATTTCAAAGCATTAGGAAAATAATTGCTGAAGTAAAATAACAGTTGTGCTGGACTGTTGGAGCATTTCTGTGGTAATGTTTGAGAAAGCAGCACCTTAATCAAATTAATTTTACTCTTGAAACACCTACTCCTCTGTATTTAAAGTGATAAATGCACAAAACCAGTGCCACCTTCTGCAGTGCACGTTTAATATTTTGCTTATATTTAAGAGTTAATGTTCAAAATGTAGCTTTCCATGTAGTGTGTCATTCTAATATTGCTAATATATTGTTATATTTTTTCTGCTTGTACTTCATACTCGACATAGCAAGTGAACTTGAGATTTCAGTAGTGGCAAAATTAATACTGTTATTTTTAAGTGCTCACTTCTCTGCAGTATGCAACACAGGGACTATGTTGAAGTGTAAAATGGGTGATCCAGTTCGATAGATATTTGGGTCGAGGTTGCTCGTTTTGGCTTTCATTTACATTACGGGACTTAGATTATTGATATTCAGTTTAACATTGACAATACGTTTGTACTTTCGATCTTTTGCAAGTAAATAATAGTTTACATCTGTTTGTAGAAAACGATTTGTATTAGCGAGATGCTTAACGTTTTACATTGCACTTAAGTGGAATAGACAAAATGAAAGTGAATTAGGGGTGACCAGGTTAAAGAGTTTCTGCTGGTCCTTGGAAAATTGAGAAGAGGGTCCATAAAGTTGGAAGTGCTGGTTCCAGGCATCTCTATGCCTGTTTGTCTCCTGGTTCACTGTGTGATGTGAGACTTGTTTCCCTTACAGCCAAACAGGGAAGAAGCTGATGGCCAAGTGTCGAATGCTGATTCAGGAAAACCAGGAGTTGGGCAGGCAGCTGTCACAGGGACGCATCGCCCAGCTGGAGGCTGAGTTGGCCCTGCAGAAGAAATACAGCGAGGAGCTCAAGAGCAGTCAAGATGGTGAGAACATCAGCAGCGTCTTTCTACTTCAAGTGTGACTGCTTGCAACTTCTATTATGATAATGTTTGAGTTATAATTTTGTTCTTTATTGCTGATCTTCATCACTCCCAGAGTTAAATGACTTCATCATCCAGCTCGACGAGGAGGTAGAGGGGATGCAGAGCACCATCCTTGTCCTGCAGCAGCAGCTGAAAGACACCCGCCAGCAGCTGTCTCAAACTCAGGGGCCTTCAGCTGGAGGAGGACCCAGCAGGACTTCACCCACTGCTTCAGGCTCATCAGCAGAACCATCCAGCCAGCCTGAGCAGGCCAGCGCACCGTCTGAACCAATGGGCAAAGACTACGGCAGGGTCTCCAATGGACCAAGCAATGGCAACTCATCCCAGAGAAGTGAAACCACTACACCCAGCCTATATCGGGAGGTCAGCAGCACTGAGGAAGACTTTCCCATGTCCCCCATGGTCTCCAGTCCTGGTGAAGCTGAGACCAAACTGTCCAACCACTCAGAGGAGACGTCAGGGACTCAGACTGCTGTTGGAAGAGCTGGAGGACCTGTGGGGTTTGGGAGCCAGCTAAGTGCAGGGTATGAGAGCGTGGACTCTCCAACAGGCAGCGAGACGTCTTTGACTCAGCACTCAAATGACACAGACTCCACCACCGACCCCCATGAGGATAAGGCTGCCCTGGTGACCAAGGGCACCAGGACTGCAGGGTCACGACATGCTCAGAACGGCCTGGACTCCAGCACGAGTGACAGTTCAGCTTTGTAATGTACTTTGACATGTTACCGTTTCGTTTTGTTTTTTTAATTTTATACAGTACACAAGGCAACAAATACATAGTCTGTAACACGGCTCTGCTGCCAAGACATTCAAGAAATTTTGTTTTCAACCTCCCCTCGCCTGTGGTGAAACCGCTGTCACATTTGTGTTGCTAAACAGGGATATAACAGAAATGGTTGTTAGATTTGAATTGCGTGGATGTATGATTTAAAACTAGTATGTGTCAATCTGCTGTTTATTTGAGCGTGTCTATGCTGTTCCTGTTTGAGCTCTTGACACTGAAATTAGGCATCTGTTGTAACTCATTGTCTGAAGTCAGTAAAATCACTCAGTTGCAGTAGCTTCGGAAAAATAAGAGGGTAATTGTTTCAGATGTTGGCCTGTGTGTGTGCTTTTTTTTTTTTTTTTTAAATACAGTTTTAATTTTTCATTGACAAAAAAAATCTGTTCAAAAGATTCTGTTAAATTGTGACTAGTTTATATGCGATGTTCATATTATTCTGACTTGAGTCCTTTTCATGTACTGACCAAATACCAATAAAGATTTTTAATACTATATGGGTGAAACCAGTTATTACCAGAATATTAGAATTTACATAAAATGTAACCTGCTCCTTTAGCTGAACCATAAATGTATACAGGCATTTTAAAAAGGTTACTCAACTTAGTTATGGTTAAACCAAAGTGATAAAGCCAATGCAGCGTACTTACGTTTCATAGTTGTATAGTAATTAGTATATATAGGTAGTGGTTGAAATATAATCAATATAATACAATATTAGAAATTAACACTCAGATGAAACTAGGTTAAATATTTGAGCTTTAAATTGGTGAAATGCAAAATGACAACGGTTCCTCCACAACACTTGGCGGCGCTGTGGAGCTTGTTCCCTCCTGCTGCAGTCGGACATATCCCATTCAGTGCAGCGCTGACAGGCAGGTAGTGTCAACAGAGCACGGTGCCGTGTGGACCGGGACAGACACGATCTGCATTTTGAAGCAAGGCAGCAAATTAAAACCAGCCGTGTAGTAACCATGAACACCGAGCCTGTTGTCATCGTCTCTGCAGCACGGACACCAATTGGTAAAGTCAGATACCTTAAAGTACCACACACATTTCTGGTGTAGTTCGTTTTCAGTTTTGATATTGCTACTTTACTATTGCTACAGTATAGCTTGTTGTTGACTAGTGGTTGCTGTTAAACTGTCAGTAGTGAAATTAACTACTTTTGTTGTTTTGTCTTTTTACCTTCCTTGTCTTTGTTGGTACATCTGTCTTTTTTTAATTTGGCAAAGTGGTTGACGTCGTTCAATTAAATACGTCCGAGTGTTGCGGAGCTGTGATTGGTGGGCTCATGTGCCCGGAGGATTCTGTAGGCGCTGATTGGTTAGTTGGTCATAGTACCACGAAGCACGAGCCTCCTGCCATTGGCTGCCTGCAACATGTCCAGTGTGTCCGGAGAACGATGGGCGTGTTTATTAAGTTTAATTTGACAGGACCACTGAATCCTAATGATATCCAATATATGCTTTACATAAATAGACAGTTTAGTCAGTCAGCATGAATATATCATGCAACTATTTTGATGCTACTACTTGAGTAATCATTTAAGTCATATTCCCAAATGCACATTGGGAATTATGACGTTTTTAATGTAAACAATACAGTTGCTAATTAAATAACTTCAAAAATGTACATATGGAACATCCTACTATAACACACTCTTCCCACTTGTGCTCAGGGTCTTTGAACGGCGTTCTGTCCACGGTACCTTTGCATGACCTGGGTTCAGTGGTGATCAAGGAGGTTCTGAAGCGAGCCAGTGTGAAACCAGATGAGGTCTCTGAGGTTATCATGGGGCACGTCCTGACAGCGGGTAAATAAAAGCGCACTCATATGTAGCAGAGGTCTAATATTTATGTGTCACGTCTACAGCTGTGTTCAGCAACATGAACATGTTTTGCAATATTTGTATTTGTAACTTATTGTTGTTGCTGATTTGTATTTACTTCAGGCAATGGGCAAAACCCGGCACGTCAGGCCAGTGTTAAGGCAGGTATCCCCTACCCTGTCCCAGCATGGAGCTGCCAGATGGTGTGTGGTTCAGGGCTGAAGGCTGTGTGTCTGGGAGCTCAGTCAATCCAGACTGGCGAGTCCACTGTTGTGGTGGCAGGTGGCATGGAGAGTATGAGCCGGGTAGGTAACGGTGTAACTTTTGTCAAAGAGGGATGTGCAGTTTGACTCAGATCAGATGGGTAACAGATTATGTAGCACATGGAAAAGCAAAAGCAAAAAATGATTTACTCTTCCTAACTGGAGTCCTTAAGTTTCTTCATCTTTGTCTGTTCAGGCTCCTCACACATTGCAAATGAGAGCAGGAGTGAAGATGGGTGATGTGTCCCTGCAGGACTCCATGGTGGCTGACGGTCTCACCGACGCCTTCCATGGCTATCACATGGGCATCACAGGTTTCTATTTATGTACCGTAACCAGTGTTATATTGTATTGTGACATCTCAGTCAGTATTGTTCTGATACATTTTGTTGTAATTTTATTTTATCAGCGGAGAATGTGGCGAAACAGTGGGGTGTCAATCGAGAGGAGCAGGACCGTTTTGCCGTCCAATCCCAGAACAAAACAGAGGCTGCACAGAAGGCGGGATATTTTGATCAGGAGATTGTAGCCGTCACGGTGCCATCCAGAAAAGGCAAGTATTTTTAAGGATTTATAATCAATTTTATCAACCTTATCTTTCATTGTCATATGCTCATTTTCTCTTGTGTATGAACTGTCACTTTTTTTTTCTCCCACTTAGGTCCAGTGGAGGTGAAGGTGGACGAGTTCCCTCGACATGGCAGCAACATGGACAGCATGTCCAAACTCAGACCCTGCTTCATTAAGGACAGCAGCGGCACAGTCACCGCCGGAAACGCATCAGGTTTGAGAGTTGATGCTCATAAACCATGTTACATCTCGCTGACGAAACAGATGTGCGATCATGCACTGAATCTGACTGTAACTAAAATAATTCTTAAATGTAACGATATTTTAAGCTGCTCCATGTTTTTACTATAGGTATAAATGATGGAGCAGCCGCAACTGTCTTAATGAGCCAATCAGAGGCCACAAGACGTGGCATTAAACCAATGGCCAGAATTGTATCGTGGGCTCAAGCTGGTCTTGACCCATCTATCATGGGAACTGGACCAATACCAGCCATCAGGAAAGCGGTGAGAAGTCAACAATTACATATAACGTGCGTGAGAAAATGATTATGTTGTAGTCGATTGCATAACTTTTTTAAAACTTAATTTTACTGTCTGATAGGTTGAGAAAGCAGGTTGGCAGCTGGACCAGGTCGACTTATTTGAGATCAATGAAGCATTTGCTGCCCAGTCCATTGCTGTGGTCAAAGAGCTTGGTCTGAATGTGGACAAGGTAATTCCTTTATATATCATTCTTAATTTTTATATTTATTTAAAATACAGTGGCTTAGTAGCAGAGGCCATCATACAGCTAGAGTGTGGTCAATTATGATGAACGTGACTAATCCATGTACAACACCACTGACATTATGTTACCCTTTCTGTCCTCTTCTCAGGTGAATGTGAGTGGAGGTGCCATTTCTCTGGGTCATCCTATTGGTATGTCTGGCTGCAGAGTGCTGGTGACCCTGCTGCATGCTCTCCAGAGGACTGGAGGGCGTAAGGGTGTGGCATCTCTTTGCATTGGAGGAGGGATGGGTATCGCCATGTGTGTGGAGAAGGTTTAAGATAATAAGGGACAGTGAGATCCATTGTTTACACTGCAGGAGATAGTCTAATTTTAAACCGTTTACCTGGGTTCGTCCTCTCGGTGTACTTACGGCAGTGAGTATACTGCATGTTGTGACTGTCGGTTTCAGCTTTCCATTCTCACTGTAAACACTTAAATTCAGCCTTCCTCAGGTCTTAGCTATAGTATGTGATTTTAAGATTTTTAAATTATGTGAATCTATCATGTACCAATAAACAAATCATAACATATACTGTAGGTATATCAAAAACTTGATGTGTAGGTTTTGCTTTAGAATTGATGCTTTCAACTCATTGGACAACTTATGACACTAAAACAGTTATTCGTGCCCGGTATGGTCAAGCTTTAACTTTAGGTGTAATTTATTTAATTGTTGTAAGCATTCAGTAGCTGCTCTAAAAATCTAGTACTGACTAACATTCCAACATCTTCGTTTGTGGAATAAATGGACCTTCTTTATCTCATCAGCTGCTCAGACAGCAGCCTTTAAACACAGCTAAGTGCCATAAGGTTAAGTATGAAAGCCTTTGTAACCTAGTGCTTCCTGTACATAGCAATGTTTATCAAGACTTCCTGTCACCTAGTCATTGTCTTGTCAATAAAGAATTCTAAGCAGTAGAATCAAGACTGGCTTTGTAACGCAATAATGACAGGTATTAACAGTCATTTACAACCATCGGAGCTTTATTAAGTGTCCAAAAACAAACAAATCACAGTTCCTCTAGAAGTGAATGCTGCAAGGGAGAGGGAAACAGTGAACACGCAAAGTGCACAGCCTATACTAGATGAACAGCCATGAAGAGCTCCTTAAGTATAAATACAGATGTAGAACATATCAGCCCTTTAACCCTCCAGAGATCCACATTGCACTGCATCCTTGTACGACTGCCCTCCCTCCTTCGGCTCTGGGAACAGTTTGATGAGGTCATCAATGCGGAGGATGGTGATGGCAGCTTCTGTGGCAAACTTGAGGCTCTTTGTCTTGACCATGGTAGGCTCGTACACACCAGCCTGACGGTTGTCTCTAGGCTTGCCATTTACCAGATCTAGACCGATCCTACAGGACACAAAGAATTCAATTACTGGATGTTCAACACAAAATGTTTACCTTGCACCGATGACAGTAAAACTTAATTTAAAAACGCTGCCTTACAGAATTTCTTAATACTGCACTGTTGTGAACAACTGCGGTACAAAAAACTATTAAAAAAAACCCAACTGCCAGGAAAACAACTCACCACTTCAGAGTCTTGCGTTCAGGATTAACTTGGGCTTCATTGTGGAAAGCGCGAAGTTTTGCCACAAGATCAGTGGAGTCCTGTGCTGCATTCACAGCCAGCGTTTTGGGAATGACGAGGAGAGACCGAGCAAACTCAGCAATAGCCAACTGCTCTCTGGAACCCTGAAGACATTTAAGATGGGTTAGAACCAACACTATGGCCAATCCCAAGTACCCAAACAAAGTCATAATCCTGATATGATAGTCTCACCATGCTAGTAGCATAGTTCTCCAGGTAGATTGACAGAGCTGCCTCCACAGCACCTCCTCCTGGGACTACTGACTTAGACTCCAACACCCTCTTCACAACACAGAGAGCATCGTGCAGCGAACGTTCCATCTCATCACACATGAAGTCGTTGGCCCCTCGCAAAATTATGGAGGCTGATGTGCGTGCTTTAGTACTAGGGAGACAAAAAGTTGGCAGAAATTATCAACTGTTGTACAATAACACAAATTCAACCAGTCCGCGTGAATTTTGTGAGACCTTGGTTTCGGTGTATTGTTGGAAATAGGAAGCTGCTATTAAGACGCAAAAGTTACTGCTAAAGACTGCCTAAGGCAATTCCCTGATATTCTGCGCAAAAGTCACTGTGACAAAGGCATTTTAGGTTGAAAGAAGTCCCCAAAACAGGGACTGACAAGTATCTGACCTAGCAATGTTTTACTGAATTTGAATGGTTGCAGTTCTTACTTCTTGACAAGGATGAGTTCGTCATCACAGATGCGTTCTTGCACAACCTCCTCAGCCTGGCCAAGCATAGTGGCCTCAAATGACTCCTCACCCTCCAGGTTGGTGAGAGAAGGGCAGACGGTGGCTGAGAATGGACAAACACAGAACGTCAAAAACTACTGACAGTGAGTTAAAGCACAATGTGAGCACCTACCGCCACAAACTACAGCACACCTACCTCCCGTTGCTTTGGCGATGCGTTTAAGGTCTCTTTTAAGAACTCTTCTGACTGCCATGGCTCCAACATCCACAAAGTACTTAAGACACATATCATCAATGCCACCAGTGGTCAGGATAACGTTTGCCCCAGCTGCCAAAATCTTTTGGATCCTTTCCTTAGTAATATCAGATTCCCTGAAGTGACAAAATATTATTTAGGAATCACTATTTCAGAAGAAGAGGACAGAAAATGAAGTGATGCTAAATATTCTGGATTTTCAGAATTAGCAAGTAAAACAAATTATTGCCATTATACACATTATTCCCGTGTGCAGACATTCAGTTTCAAAAGTCTATGTGATTAGCACAAGTTGTATAAGTATATAGTACATCTCCATTAAGAACTTTAGTTTAGGAAAACATGTACATTATAATCTTTGTCCAGCCCACAATAGTGGTCCAGCAGCTCAGAGAGAAGCTGCTGCCTTGACTTGGGGCTGCTTATGTTTTCTCCCACGCGTATCACTGTGTAAACTACAGATAAAGTATCACAGCAAATTTAAATGGGAAGATTTTAAAATAAAGCCAAAGACTACGTCATTTACCTTTGTCTGATCTGGTCAAGCTTCTCTGGGTCGTTGATGATGACTTGGACTCCCATCTTCATCTTGGTTTTCTGCAAGCTGAAGTCCAAACAGGCGATCTTGGCATTGACAACACGCTTGACCATTCCTTTGTGAAAACACAAAACGACACGTTCAACATTGAAATTTTCCAAATGATTCCTGTTAACTGTACTTTCCAACTCTTGTCCTGAGTACGGGGACAGAATAATAAAGACACTGAAATTTTATTGTATTACTTTGTCTGGCCAGAAAAGTAGTTTCACAGTTTACAAAGTACTGCAAATAGATTCCTTTCAAAGCCAGTGTACTGTTTCCCACGCGTATCACTGCATACGCCATCAGGTGAGACATAGCAGCAAATTTAAATGGGAGTTGAATAAAATTCAGTGCTGTCTGACACATTACAGGACATTGGAACCAACATACCTTGTGAGCCAACTGTGCAGTTCAGTGCATATCCATTCACTAAGAAGCTCTCTTTCTGGCTGCGACCGTGGGCTTTCAGAACGTTGACAGAGTTAATGGGATATTTGGCTACACCCTTGCTGTCCACAAATTTCACAGCCATGGCAGCATCCACCACCATGTTAGCAAAGAAGTCTGCATCACTGAAGAGCCATGGTCAAGGCAGATAAAAGCTTCTCTCACGTGCAAAACTCACTGCAAAATTACTCATATCCACTACCAAATTAAATAGATACAAGTACAAATACTCCAGTGACTTTGCAGGTTGGACTCAAATTAAATATTTTAAAGCTACTTCATAGAGCAGAAAGGATACACTCCAATGATTTTGGAGGACATGGAGGTCTTAGCTGCATTGATCAAGCACTCTCTGCCCAGATCATCCGTCCCAATAGTAAGATTCTCATTAATGTAGCGCACTGCCTCCCTGGATGAAGGAAAAAGGGATTACATGTTAGAAAACAAAAGAATAAATCCAAAGTACAAAACTGTAAGAGCAACTCTTAACATCTTACTTGCAAGCCAGACGATATCCACTGATGACCGACGTGGGGTGAATCTTCTGCTTCACAAGCTCATCTGCACTCTTTAGCAACTCTGCAGCAAGAATCACCTAGAAGGAATTCATGCAGCATATTTTATGAAAACATTCCTGAGACCAACAATAACAAGCTTATGGGTTTAATTTTGTACCATTGTTTCATTAGGGGTGGCAGAAATGTGGCTGCACAACCCCTTCAGACACTAAAGGGCAGTTTCTCTTTCCTGTTAGCATAGCCACACATCCGTATAAAAGGCAGATGCACGGTACTAAAACAGGATGTGATAATCCACTTTCAGCAACTGTACATCATAAGTAAGTGTAAATATCAAGTGAAATGCACATAGCACTTCATTCTTACCGCAGGGTCATGAAAAGGCAGAAGCACTTTACTCTTAAGCTTACCACAGACGTGGTCCCATCTCCGACCTCCTTGTCCTGCAGGTCAGCCAGTTCACACAGGACCTTGGCAGCTGGATGCTCCACTTCCAGCAGCTTCAGGATGGTTGCTCCATCGTTGGTGATGGTCACATCCTGCCAAAAACAACCATCAAACCCGACTGATGACCATCTTACTTGCAGTTTAGTTGCTATTGTCATTTTAATCTAGTTTTAGAAACCCTTAGGATTTAGCTATATGAACACTAACCCCAATGTCGTCCACCAGCATCTTGTCGAGGCCAACTGGTCCGAGGGAGCTCTTGACAATGTTGGCGATAGACGCTGCAGCCATGACTGAGAGGAAACAAAAAAGACAGCTACTAGATGTATATTTAAACATGGGCCAACATTAAGCATCTAGTCACCTAGCCACACCTTCAGACCATGACAGTGATTGTTCTGTCCCGTTAGCATAGCCGCCCATTAATGACAATGCGAATTAAAAAGTACTAAAATGGGACTACGAAAATGCAGTAAATGTTGCTAGAGTTACGGGTCCATTGTGCTACTCTGCTTTCGAAATATTCACCAGAGACAGAAAACATGCTTAAGGATAACGTGAAAGTTAGTTAGCATTAGCCACACGTGTGTTGCATGCAGTAAACGTTCTCCCGTCGATCTTTAACAACACACGAGTGATACAGAGTGTTCCCAAAAAAACAAATAAATTAGCCACATAACTCACCATTTTGAGTGCGAACAGATTCGCCAGTTGTTCTCTGGCCGAGCACATTTAACGGACCGTCTAATAGCGACATTTTGGACCACCACACAACCGAGAAGAAAGGAAGCTGCGCAGTGCACTATGGGTAAACCGGCATGAAGGAGAAGGTTCGAGAATAATTTTTTTAACAGAAACTGTGATTATACAGTATGGAAGCTCGTAATTATACACCAAATATCAATATCAAATGCGTCGTGAAGTGTCATATTACCCAGTTCCCTTATCAAGCTAGAAATCAGTGTTTTGGCACTTAATTTCTTGTAAACGACATTTCCCGGCCTGCACCGCGAAGTCCCCCGTTTCTTCTTCTCTGTTCTCTCGATTATTTGTAGTGTGTGACGCACTGCCAGCGCGCCCTCTGCTGTACGTTTGAATATGACGTTGCAATACGAATTTTTATGAAGACTAAATTACTTATTTAGACTAGAGTTATAATGATTTTTTGTTTTCTAGTTTTTCTCTTCTTTGTTTTCAAATCCGTATATAGAGAGATATATTGCGTGACTATTGATTAATATACAGTATCAGCCCATTTTAGCTTTTCACTTTAAAATAGTGTAATGCTACTTGAATATTGCACACTACTTAAGTACAATTTTGAAATACTTTAGTATTTTCATTTTATGCTGCTTTATTTACTTCATTACAGTTTAGAGGGAAATAATATGCCTACCTTACAGATAGAAGTTTTGCATAGAGCATAAATGAGAACAGATAAAGAGCTAAGATAAAATATGATGTTCTGTAATAGATGAAGTTACCCAGTCACACAGTAGGTAAACCTAAAGCTTCAATTGTTAATGTATTAACCAGTTAGTCAATAAATTACAACTATTTTGATAACAGATAAGTAATTTTCATGCAATGTTGCCAAATATGAGTCCAACATCTCATCTGTGTTACAGTAAACTCAACAATTTTAATGTTTTCACTGTCAGTTGGTCTCAGAGGACAAATATCAGTCTCTAAACCTCTTCTCAAGAAGTGAAATGAGGCCAAACACTTTTGGATTGTTAGTGTTCAACAGTCTTTTTCTCTCTCAGTTAATTCGTTAAACTTCTGATGGTGTGGTCATGTTTAGTCTGTTGATTAAGCATGTCCTTTTTTTGTACTTTTGTAAAAGGAGTGCAACAGATTTACTTAAATTTAAATGCAGACAAAAAAAATTGTCAAAATATTCTAAAAACATCACAGATTACTACATAGATTAGTTCGACAATCTTTATTTTGAAACCTAAAAGGAGATGTGACATTATCGATTTTAATATCTACATGAAAATATAAGCTGGCAAACGTCAAACAAACTCTGATTGGTCAGTGGCGGCTGCTTTAGACCTTTTTTTTGTTTGATGACACTTTAATTCAGTCAAAGGCACAAGCACACAAAGATGAGTTTAATCTAAATTTATTACTTCCAATACATCATTTTGTCGAGCAATGACAACTAGGCAGTTAAAAAAAAAATACAGTACATTTAACTTAAACATTAAAGCATTATAAAGCATATCTATGGCATACAAGAATAACTTTCCTAAAATGTACATCTTTACAAAGTGTTTACAAATAAAGACACACACAAAAAAAAACAAAACAGAAAAGTGCAAAGAAGAGTCAATGAAGACGTGACGATCCCCACCAGTGAATCAGAGGACAAAAATGTACAATGATGTAAAAAAATACTTCATATTCCTAACTTGTGTTTGATCCGCTTTTCCTGATATGAACGTAGGCCGTGATATTGTGCTTTTCAACTTTTCACGTTTTAGTCATTTGGAACGTGTATTATGCAGTGAATGATAGAAAAACTACCACGTTATTATAATATTCACAGGATTCGATTCACATTTTATGAGCTAAATCAGAACAAAACCACATTTTAATAAATATATTTTATTTTATACTTTAATTTACAACTCATCTGTGGCTTGGAAGTGATCGTGATCATTTCAAATAAATAGAACAACTTTAGTGTTTTTTTTTTTAAACAGTTGCAACATGTGTGTAAAAACTGGAGAATGCTTCAATGGGAGAGAGATTTTTTTGTATGGCCCTGATTGAAATGATAACTATCAGTAGTGCGACAGGTGGGAGTGTCCCATAACGTAAACAAAGTAAACAAACAGTTGACTAACCATTTGAATTAAAAAAAAAAAAAAAATACACCAAATGTACACCAAATACAGTACTGTGGTCTTTTAACTAACTCTTCTTAATGCTCTCCTTCGTGGTCCCTCTTTAAAAAAAAGATTAAAATTAGTATGACTCAAAAGGAAAAACATCGTCCACTTGTTGAGATGCAAATTTCACTCCACATGATGGATGCCCCCTGACCATAAGATGAAAAACATTTCTAATTTGCTCACATATTCAAAATAAATATGAAGTTCTATGTTTTCTTATACATTACCTAAAATATCAGCGTCTTCTTTTGATTTTCAAGCACAATACCCTATTTATAACATTTGGGGCTGGGGAGAGTGAAAAATAACAACTTCAGATAGATTTACAGGTATAAGTCTAGTTTTACTTAACCTAATGGTAAGAGCCGACGTGTTTCCTTTGCAGTTGCGTCATTTTATTGCTGAAAAGCTGTGAAAAGTTAAAAACTAGCCTGAGTAGCAAATCTGATGACTGCAAATTTTTAACTGCAAATTGGTAAAGCTGTTTGTTCAGAACTGCTTGATAGTGTAATCACAATCAAAAACAACAGCCACCGTGGCTCATCTCTCCTATCCACGTTAAGATTAACTAGTGCTGAAAATGCAGTTAAAACAACCTTAAGAGTAACTTAAGAGAAAGGGATTAAGACATGGGCATGTCAAGATCCGCCAAAGGTCATCTGATTCGTAATGGCTGCACTTCACCTTCAGATGTCGGGAGCAGAAAAGGAAGAAGCAAAAGCAAAGTTTCTGAAAGTAACAGGTAACCTGAACTACTGTATCTGTACAATAGTTTATTCACACACATCCTCCTGCAGAATCAGTTCTTATGACTTCAACTGCGATATCTCTTCACAACGTACATGTAAATAACTGTCTGAATTCCTTTAAGAATTAAAACCAGTCACACTGAAAACCTTTACAAACAAAATGACCACGTCTCTTTATCTTTAAAAAATACTTGACCCTGACTATGGAAGTGCTAAGGCAGCTCACATGCAGGCTTTGATGTGGCATTTTAACCATTAATAGTTTATATCTATTATGTGTTTTACTTTGAAGCCCTGTAACAGAAAATACAGAATTAAGTATTCACAGAAGTTGTTACAAATATGGTTGCACTCAAAAGACTATGTTTATGTTATGAAATGTGTTATGTTTGTTTAATATCTGATTTTGTCTGTGGACTATGA
>OMLM01007505.1:73826-101822 GCA_900302695.1 Helostoma temminkii
TATGATGTTGTATTCGATGCAAAGCAGCAGTGTCCATTTTGTTTCTATATGCTGTTTGTTAATTTATTTTTTTGGCTTTTAGTTGTCAGATTCAGGCAAAGCTACTGGAGCTCAAACACTGAAACTTCTCCCTCAGAGACTGGACAATGTTGGATTGGCTCTGTTGTGGCTCACTCCACAGGTACTTCTGCAAGTGCTCACGGTCCAGAGACTTAAGCGGGTCACAGGAGTGCACCGGGGTGCACGGCAGACTCTGGGATTGGACGAGACCCCGATTCTGATTGGAAAGAACCGCTGAGCTACCGTTTTTCTGCGTCAACTTGTTGAGCTCCTGTTCGCTCTCGTCCTCTGAGCGGATCTCTACATAGTCATCATCATCTTCGCCATTGTCCCTGAAGTTGGCCAGGTAGTTCTGGGTAGCACTGAGTATGCTCAGTGCAGATGCCCGATTCAGGACCACTACTCGTTGGCCATCATGTAAGGTAAGGCCTGACTGTCCATGGGTAGGCGGCTCTGGGAGGCTACTCTGTCGACCAACGCGACCCAGACTGGGGCCATGCAGTCTGTCTGTGGATCGATCCACATTGGGCCCATTAGATTTGTGTCCGGATTGGTTGGTCTTCTCCTGCTGCTGCTGACTGCCCAAAGAGCTGACCGACTTACAGTGACCAGATGGGGACGACTTTGAGAACGGTAATGATGGTGCATTAAAGGAAGGATGTCTCTTAATGGAACTGTACACATGCTCCTCTTTCTCGCTTGGCGCAGACATGCACGAGCTCCACCTCTGTGAAGGTGGGGTGGTGGGAGAGGGGGGCAAGGTCTTGAGAGAAGGGATGGAGCAGGCTGAGGTTAGTCTGCGCTGTGGGGTGGAAGATGCTCGAGCATTCCCCAGCTCGCTGGCTGAGGAGACGAAGCTGGCCAGCTCTCCGTTGCTGTAGGTGGAGCTGAGCCAGTCCTCCTCCAGGGAGGTCTCAGGCATGGACGGAGAGTACGGTAGCCCTGGATGGGTGTGGTGTGGGGTAGCAGAGGTCTGACCAGCAGGTGAGGGGGGATCCTTAAACATTACCTGGTCGTATAGTTGAGAGTACTCCGCTATCCTTGCACCTAAACAAGGAACAAAAAGGAAGTAAAGAAGGTGAGAGGATGTTGTGTTTGTACTGTACAGAACCTTTCCATAACTTTCTATGCACTTAATACACTGGAAAAAATTGCACTTTCATCCAAAAAAACCCAAAACAAAACAAAACAACAACAACAACAAAAAAAAAAACGTTCTTGCATTTACATCCCACAAAACTGACACAATTCTTCTGATAGCGCTTTATTTTGAAGTTTTTGTCCTTGACTTAGACGTTTGCTTGCCTTGTACCTTACTTGTAAGTCGCTTTGGATAAAAGCATCTGCCAAATGACTAAATGAAAATGTCAATTTAAATATCTGATGTTTTGGCCATATGGCAGTAGAAACTAGCTGTAAACACAAATCAGGCACGTCACATTAGTAATAGGAGCCTATTTACAAATCCAGTAAAGCTGGAGGAATATTAGCATTTATTAGGTTAGCTGAGCTATGTTTTTGGCACTAATACACTAAGTCCCAAGGGAAATACATGTCTCTTTAGCAGCTAAATGCACTACGGTTTAGCTTTCTGTTGTTTGGCACTGGGAGGGTAGCTATACAATGGATGTATCAGAGATTTATAGCTGAAAATAGTTAGTGGTAACAACAATGTGAATGAAAACAAACAAAGTTGTGGTACAGAAAATTTTTTTTCTTTTTCTATTGGATCAGTATCTGCACTGAAGTTGGTTTTGGAATAGTTGGCCAGAGTTAAGGCTGATCTCAGTAGTCTCAACTCACTAGTTGTAACCCTCAACAATGGTAGAGTTATAATAATTCTCAGAGCTAAATGTTGTGTGTTACCTATGGCTGCACCCCCTTGTTTTTTCTCTTCTAAGATGGCTGCCAGGTCTTTCTGCTTCTTCTCAGCTCTGGTCCGACTAC
Organism: Helostoma temminkii; assembly: GCA_900302695.1. Lineage (NCBI taxonomy): Eukaryota > Metazoa > Chordata > Actinopteri > Anabantiformes > Helostomatidae > Helostoma > Helostoma temminkii. The sequence goes on from OMLM01007505.1 coordinate 75,834, forward strand.
AAGAGTCTCCAGGATCCATGCTCCTCATGCGCAGTAGCTGGTTGGCTTTCTTGATCTTTTGGCTATATTGGCGTGCCATCAGGAACACACGGCTCTTTGTTTTATCCATCAGTTCCAGGGGAAAGTCCACAGACTCACCCAGGAGTAGAGAGGAAGATGCCAGTGGGGAGTCCAGACCTGCCAGCTCCCCTGGAAACAAACTATGGAGGTCCTTGAGGGGGTTCTCCCTCAGAGGGTTGTTTCGTTGAGGAAGCTCCACCAGGTCATCGTCCTCTAGGCGGAAGCTACCGCTGCTAAGGCGAGCCAGTCTGTTACGAATGCTTTTCACTGTGCCCGGGAGGGGTTCTGGGGGTTCTGGGGTTTCAGGCAGGGGTTGTGGAGAAGGAGCGGAGCTGTTCTTTTCTTCTTCATTGGTGTCTTCATTTTGAAGATCAGGGAAGTTGATAATTGGAATAGTGAATGATTGTGCAGAGGTAACGGGAGGGTGTTTAGGCTGATGTGCTGGGGGACTGCTGGTTGGAAGGCTGGCTGCTTGTGAACTAACTACATGAGGGCTCTTTGTAGGACTGCTTTTGACTGAGGAGGGCTTCTTAGATGACTCAGTGGCACTAACAGGGAAGGCAGCAGGCAGTCGATCAGCCTTCTTCTCATTGTTCTTTATGTAGTTCTCCAAGTCATTCCAGATCTCATCAACCTGCTCTGACATCTTATCCCCTTTCTGTGAACGTCGGGAAAATGTCTCAGAAGCAGACGAGGAGGAATAATCTGGCTCAGAAGGGACACGACGGGATGTGTCTGGTCCTTCATCCTCACGAAAGTGGAGGCTCTCTTCAGATACAAACCCTCCAAGACTCTCAGTCAGGTCATGTTCAGAGGTCAGCAGACTGTCCCTCTCCTGTATGAGTTTATTGCCTTCATTCATTCCTTTCAGCTCTGTTGAGGGGGGCTCTCTGAATCTGATCGTGTCGTAGACATTCTCTTCCACTATCTGGAGCTCACATGTCCCAAACTGCCTTCCCTCCTGTGTTGAGGACCGGTTGCTCTCAGAGGAACTGTTTGGTTCGATCATAGACTCTCTGGCTGCTGAAACCTCATTTGCCAATGCTGCCTGGCCTTGGCAACCCTGTGCATTTGTGGATGCATCTTTCCTTGACTGGTTTTCCTCCACGTCTCTTCTTATGAGACCCATGCTCTTTAGGTCCTCATAGCTGATGTTGTCGTAAACATTTTCAATATCATCTACCGTCAGCTGCTCGGCTGAGGAAGAGCCAGATATGTCATTGCTGGATGATTCAGTGTGTATCACTTCAAGGTTGCTGTGGCCAGTCTGGTCATCGTCAGGACTCTGTCGAGCCTCTGTAGCCTTTTCCCCTGCGCTGCTTGCCCTCCGTAGGACTCTGCTCCCATTGGGTGGAGGGTCAATCTGCACTGTGGGCACCTGTTCGACATGCCAACTGCAAGGGCGAGTCGTCCTAGGTGACGAGGTGGCCTCAGTCCTCTCTGAGGCCACCTCCTGCTCTAGTCCGCTTGGCTCTGTGGGGACAAACATCTGGTAGATGTCCTCGTCCTCATCATCAGGCTGCATGGTTCTCTGGCGAGTGGGGAACATGGCTCTGCGAGCCCGGTGGTCTGCCCAGATGTTTCTCACAGAATGGTCACTTTCTGTGACAATCACAGAGGGAATGGGGGAGTCTGGAGGTTCCTCCGTCACATGAGGCGTCCGGAGAAGTGGTGGGTGGTGACTTCCTTCCCTTACCAGGGATTCTCTGGCTTTCTGAGATGAAGAAAAACAGAAAAAAATTTATTTTACATAAGGTTGACACTGAGATAGAATAAAGGTTTCCAAATCATTTAGCACACCACACCTGTAGGTCTGAGACACTCATGTTGAATGCTTTCCATTGTTCTATGCTATCAACAGATGCCTGAGGGTTCAGCCTCTTCCTGCTGCCTTTGCCAGGGACTCGTAGCCTCTTTCCACCTACCTGAATATAGAGTTTTCAGCATTAATAGCCCATAGGACTACAGACTAATATGAGATGGATATGTAATGAACATCACTCATTTGAGCAGCTCACCAGGCCACTGTCATCTTCATCATCAGCATCCTGCTGATGTGGCTCTTCCTCTCTGTCACTGTGGTCGTAGTGATCGCCAGGATCCAGAGACTCCTGCGATTGGTTGATGAGGCTGCGGCTGCGACCGATCGTGCCCAGAGCCAGCTGGGACACTGGAGAGAGCAAGGAGGCACCCAAACTTGTTCGCTGAAGGGGCAAAGGATTTTCAAGTGTTTGGTTAAATAATTCTGGCAAGTTTTAAACTCAATCTTTAACTGTTCATCATCTCTGATTTTCATTCACCTTGTCACCGTCCGTGTTGGCAGCATTTTGCTTGGCGTTCTTCAATAATTTGGATAGGGGTTCTAAAGAGAATAAACACATTTATGATCAAGTCTATGACAACTCTTATTTCTTAAATTCATTCAATTCTGTATTCCTCACCTTTCCTGCGACCTCTACGAGGAGTCGGGCCTTCCTTGGTTTGAGTTGAATCCTTCTTGTCACCATCAGGGCTGTAATGAAACCCAGGATGATCTGGAAAATTTTGAGAATGGAGCCAAAAAATATGCATTAACTATTTAAAACTGTGACAGATATTTTAAAGAACATAACTTGAATTTTCCAACTTCAATGTCATGCATAATGGCACTTACGCATTGCATCCATCTCCAAAATGGCTTGCTTGGCCTAGAATTGAAGTTATAAAATTCAGTTCAACAGGGTAGATTGTAGGTGAAAAGTCACTAGATGGCGCCACACAACAAATTTATACCTCAGTAAATTTTACACTTGGCATCTTCACATGTAATCACATTGAACTTTCTCAATGACCTTCATCTATGGCACAAAATCCTCAATTTCTACTTGCTTGTCCAAAAAGAGAAGAAGAATAGAAACAGAGAAATGTGACAGACTGACAGGCTGATTAAATCAGGGGAAATAAGAAAGATATAAGAAAAAACATGGGTTAAAAAAAGATGAAGATTAATAAAGAAAGAGAGCAAGAGGGAATGATATTTTCAACACATCCCACTCAAAGTCTGTGTTTACGCCATTAGTGAAAAGAGAAGGAGCTGTCAGGAGACAAACTGCTCTTACCTTGGCAGGGATTTTGGCAGGATGGTTTTCAAGTATAAGTCTCTTGAGGTGCAAGATCCACATGCGCTTGTCTTGCTGTGATTTGGCCTGAGGGCAGGGTGCAAAACATCACAGAGAAGATAATTATCAGACATGTACTTTAAACGGCAGCTGAGAGGGTTGGCGTAAGCCTTCAAAAATATGGAACATGGCTTTCTCATGTCACACACATTATCTTTTCTTTTCAGTGACTGTCCAAAACACAGTGGTCAATCAAGAACAACGGCCTCCATTAGCCTCTAACACTCACTCTAACATGTCTGAGCAGCTCAGGGAGGTGAAGCTGGACACTCACTGACATTTAAATCATCATCACACTTTCTGATTGCACTCTTGCACAATATTGCTGTCAGCTACAGTTTAAGACATGTATTTAGATTGCTAAAGTGTGTGACTATTATTATGACGTGTTCCTTCAAAGGTAGTGTTGCTGTACCTGGACTGTGTGCTGCAGTTTGGGATTCTTGTAGTGAAAAACACTGAAACTCAGGGGTTCTTTAGGGATGACTTCCACCAGCATCAGGTTACAGCACTGCAACAGACATAAGTAGTTTTTAAAAATCCTGTCTATAAGCAGAAAAGCTTGGATCTTTGGCTTCACTTTGTGACATGTAGTACTTCAACTGACCAGGATGTGGGCCTTATAAGTGTAAGTTTCTTCTCGTTTTTTGGTTATGAGCAGAAGTTTGTCGAACAGGAAGAGGGTTCTCTCGTTCTTGGCTCGCTGCAAACGAAACGTTCCTTCAAGAACCAGCTCTCCATAGCCAATCAAATCAGGGCCTTTCCAATTTGTCAGCTGGCTCTGGATTTCCTGCAGTGACCATAGAAATACAGAAAATCTGAAATAAGCACAGTAAATCTGTGCAGTTTAAACAAGAAAAAAGAAACAACTATGCAATTCCAATAAAAGCTACTGCACAGTTGCAGAGTTTTAAAAGCATCTTAAGTCAGAGAAGTACATATTTGACGTACCACACAAAAATTGGGGTGATAGATTTTTTCTAGATTATTTAAGAATCTAAAAAAATACTAAATTTGAAAAAAAACTTGGCAGCTAAAAAATGCCAGATAGTATTTTAAAGAGTTTATTTAAAGGCAGCATGAGTAAGATTTGAGGATGTGATAGATAAAGAAAAGTTTAAAAGTGCAACGTTTATGAAAAAAAGGTAAAAGGCATAAGACTCAGTAGGGAAAAATATAATGAAATTGTAGATTTCTATTGAGCCAATCTTTTCTCCAGACAGAGAGTAAACACTTTCCACACACATTCCTGCATTCATCTGACCATCCTGGCTCCCAGCTGATAAAAGAAACAAGCTTCCCTTTTATGTGTCCTCCTTATGCAAGGCCATCATTAGCCCAGTGGAAAATGGAGTAACTTGTGTAAGAAATGAGGAGGATCAGAGCCTTGGCTAATTCAAACCTACAGTGCACTTAACTGTTCCGCATAATAAAAAATGGCTCCTCAAAAAGGCTTTTGAAACTACCGTGTCTGTTTTTGTTATACAGGAAAAAGCGTGAAAACAAACGCATGTTTAGAGTAATGAGAGGCACAGACAGCACAAAGGATTTTTAATTTTGTGTTTTTGTGCTTGTTGTACCTGCAACCTAACAGCATGTTCGTGCTTCCTCTTCATGTCGTTGATGTGCCAGGCCACTCTCTGCATCGTGTCTATAGCCTCCTGCACAACCTCGTACGTCTCTGTGTCCTTTTCCATGTGGCTGGCTATCTCCTGCACAGGCAGCACACACATAAACCCGCTGTGAGTTAGTACTTGAACATACTGTATGAGCAAACACACATTACATAGCAGCATGTAGCTCAATTGGCAGAGCAGTCGTCTTTCAACCCCAGGGTTTGCAGGTTCGATTCCCGGTCCTCCCGTGGCTACATGCTGAGGTGTCCTTGAACAAGACACTGAAACCCTGTAGTAGCACTGTGCTAGACATACAGCTGTCCAAACAACAATTTACCCCAGGGAGACATAATAATTATTATTATTATGTCCATGAAGAAGCATGACACACATATATGTTGCAGGCACATTCACAGGAACATACATACTGAGCACCATATGTCTAAACATTTTGCTTCTCCAGGGGAGACGGTCATTAGTCAGTCACATCTATTTGCATTGGTAATGCACTGATAAAGACATTGTGTGTCCTGTGTACTTACAAGTGGGTGCCTGTACTGGCATTTCTGTGGGTTAAGAGTAATTATTTGTATGTAAGTGTATGTTTTTGTGTTGGGGAGACGACAGACACACTTACGTGCAGCAGTAGGTGGTATTTGAGGATCCTCTGCACCGGCTTGAGCAGATAGGAGCCCAGGGGCAAGGAGTGTCTCAAAGATTCCTGGCGCTCGCGAAAAAACTTGGCCAACACCTTGTTCCTCATGCATTCTGTTAGCACAGCCACCGACCTGTGGAGACAAAACAGCAAAAAAGATGTCAGTGATGTGTAGTAAACCATAATTTGACAGCAATGACAAATTAGAGTTTTAATGTATGTTCTGGCAGACAATACCAAAAATGAGAATTTTCAGTCCTGATTGCTATAATATCAAAAAAAAAATAAATAAATACATCACACAGATGATGTAAGTTCTAAGATAAAATATTTCAGTCCAGGATACCATGTTTTTAATCTAAATATTTTATTGTCTATAAGAAAAATTTGTGCAAAATAACTATTTGCAGATGATTGTGTACACAGTATGTGTCAGTCTTGAAGCTTTACCACTTGTACTTTGCTGAGTACATATACAGTATATTATTTTTCTGTACTACTTCAGTTCTATGCTGTACTACACTGCGCTCCACTGTTTTGCATTACATCAGAGAATTTTCGATTACAGTTTTCTTGGGATTACAAATTTTGGCAACATCTAAATGTAAAACAACATTATTCCATTGAATGCCAGTTAAAAAAATAATGGAGAAATAATATTAGATTAAAACATAATGACTGATCAAACCCTGCCTTCGGCCTGGTAACCCTCCAAGTGCATGATGGATTCCTTTTTACATTTTTAGAACAGAGGCTGTAAGTATGAATGTGTTTGTACATGCACAGTGGAAAAAGACAGAAAGATGCAAAATGCCCAAAACTTGTCCCTTTCGTCTGTCTTTGTGTGTGTGTGTTTCTATGTGCATGTCTCCACGTCTGAATTCCAGTGCAACTCCACACAGGCCCCACATTGTTCTTGAGGAAACCCGACCTTAGAGTTCAGCATGACCATGATACATCTGCAGCTTGTGCATGTTTTAGTGTGCAAGTGTTTTCTGTGTGAGTGTATGTCTGTCGTGTGTGACCTTGGTTGGGGTCACCAGCTGTGGTGTGGATGTGGGAGAAGGTCTATCTCAAACAGCTGACAATAGCTCTTCTCTCGCTCTCTTTTGCCCTGTCTCTCTCTCTCACACACAATCACCATTCATCCATTCAGACATCATTGTCTTATAAATAGTATATACCTCACGTCACGTGTCTTATCATACACTATGGAGATTAAATGGTAGCCAGAGTAAAAAGGTATGTTTGGTAGGTGCAGTATATTGAGTATGAAGAATAGCATCACATTTCTGCCTATTTAATCACACACAATATACACACTGACACAAAAAAAAACTTCACGTTATTCCACCCCGGCTATCCACAGAGATGTCCCATAGGGCCACACTCACACAAAGCAGAATAAAACATTAACAGTGATAGGTATGATAAGGTGACAAGTATAATACCCCATCTGTCAGCGTGTGAGCTGTAACTCTGTCAATAGGCTACGAATAAAAGAATGGAATGGAGCAAGAAAAAGAGAGGAAAAGGAGTTAGAGACACCCTGAGGCACAACAGCCAGTAGACAATCTGACTCCTGCTGAGGTGGTTTCTATACAGTGTGTCAGTTTGTCAGGGGAGGGAAAAATAGGTAACGCATTGATCGACACAAAAGAGCCATGTGAGATGCTGGGAGGGCAGTATGTGGAGGTGAGATCGAGATGGGATAACAGCGACAATGAGAAAATGCGTTTTGTAGAATAGACTGTTGCAGTGGATAAGAAGAGCCGAACCAGACATTGTGCCATCTCACCGTGGGTAGTTGGTGCAGTACTGGGTATAAATGTGGAATTCTTCACTCTGTGGAAAAACACAAGAACAAATTAGTTCACACATTTATGTAGCATGACCCTGACTGATTTAATGTACTGCAGCGTGTGGCGGCAAACTGTAACTTGTTTTTAAGGGGAAAAGGCATGAAGGCATGTCTTATTGTTTTTGTTTTGTCTGTTGTTGATTGTTTTCTCTGCGCAATTACCATAACACTATTTAAAATGCCGTGTTTTCCTCTAACATTACACCATACATTTCATATTTTTTCATATTATTTTCTATATTATCCTAAAGCTTTACACTTTTACCTTTACGCCACATAACCATTGGTTCCCGTTAATATATTTGCAGAATAAAAATGCTCATTGTGTTAGACCGCTGTTTCATTCTAAAGCAGTTTCAGTGCATACTGATTAGAAAAGTCCAGTTCACTTCCCCATAACAATAAAAGCATTAAGAGTCCATTAATCTATTATATAAAAATATTTTGAACCCACTGGGCGTCTGGAACTGTAGGAAAAATATGTTCAGTTTTTTTAAAGCACAACAGATAAATGAGATAAGTGAACAATAAATCAAATTTCTGGTATGGCCTTTTAAAGTTCATGATTTTGTCATCTTTGGCATGAGCATTCCTGGTTAAACTGTGTCTGCAGCGGTTTGGTACAGTTTTGATGACAAGCAGACTATTTCATGTTTATGGCTCTATACAATCACAGCCCACAGACAAAGCCTCCCCTCTTCTCCATTCACTGCTACTAATTGAAAGTCAACCTCGTAGCTTATGATTAGCTTGTGTCCTGGCCTTTAAGTCTCTGTTGATCCCAACAACCCAGAGTGCTTGGATTAAATATCGTCTCATACTTCACCACCACCCCTTTAATTGAGACTTTTCCCACCTTGCATGCCTTCCTGAACATCAAAGACATCAGAGACAGCATGACTTATCAAAGCTGGAATGAACTTCGTTCTCCTGTGCTTTTCATCCTCATATCATCCACCATTACTGCTGATCTCTATGTCTGCAACACATTTTCTCTTTGTTGATCTTTCCTGGAACTTCTTCCAACTCTCCTGTCTTCCATAAGCTAAAATTTCTCCTCTTTTCTGAAAACTCCTCATCCTTCCCTCTCCGCCTTCTGTCTCTGAGACCTTAAGATGAACCCCTTGCTGTTAATAATATGAGAATCTAATAGTGTCACACGCAAACACAAAAACCTGGGAGTCACCGGATGCAGACAACTATCAGGAAGTAACATCATAAACACTCAGGGCAAATGGCAGAAATCTGTCCCAGTTTATAAGACACATACAGAGTAACGAACGTTCGCACACATTTGCCAACATGTGATTCACATAAACTTAAGTTTGAATAGACTGGAGTGTGTGTGAATGTTATGTTTCTTGCTATACTGTAGGTAAATATACATTCCTATGGTACAGCAGACAATTCAACCCACCTACATAAACACAAAGAAAACAACCCACCCAAGTACAGTGAACACAGGAACACACACAAACACACTGCTGTGATTTGTTAGCCTGAGGTGCTCCGTGGGAATCGTCCTAAATTGAAGAGCAGAGCTCTCCTCCTCGTCTCCAGCAGTCTGCCACCACAGACCAGGCCTAAACACAACCAGATGTGCCACCATCAATTTCTGATGACACACGCCAGCACACACTCCTAATACCCACTCTTAATATCCGTCTGCACTGTGAACACAAGACCACAAAATATATAAAAGGCTCATGCAATACAAATTTGTGCAGAGCATGCATGTGTGCACTCAGACATCCAAACATAAACGTCTGCACACGCTCTTTGAACCTAAGCAGGAAACCAGCAGACCCCGAAATAACTCACATCTATAATATACTTCTCTTTGAGAAATATATATACGTGTGTATAAGCTATGCTAAATCATATAATCATCGCATTGAAACGCTGCATGGGAGAGTTTTCAACTGTGTGCTTGCTCTGATGTTCTTCTCTTGAGTATCGATATAAACTACATGTGTAGATTTGTACTTCATTGTGCTCCGATCATGAAACACTACACACTGAAACAGGATAAAAAGGCAGAGTTACATCAGCACCCATTTATCATTTTAATGACAAAGTCATAAAGCGGCGGGTTTTGTTGTACTGATTTGTTGAGACTGGACTGGTCGCAGGGAATGAACAGGCAAGCACAATGAACCTGTTAAATCACTGGGGGCAAAAAAAAAAAAGCTTAAGATCTTGATGTAATTGTACTGTCTGTGCTTCAGTCAGCATGTAGCAACCCATAAAATGCTGTAAAGGCTTACTCAACACAAAGCTCAGTGAGGATTTAGCCAAACAGAGAGGAACATGAGGATAGGTGGACTATTATCTGAGAGCAAAGCAGAGATTTACAACAAGACCTGTCTCTTCATCAAACACTATGCAGGGTTGTGATTCTTGGCTGCTCAAAGTAGAAAAGTATTAAATTTCAGTGTGTGTGTGTGTTCATTTCAGAGCAGATAGTGAAAGAGAGAGCTTTTATTGTTTTTCTGAGTCTTGGGAACCATGATTAACCATCCACAAAAGAGCTCTGGTTACTATTCTGGTTACAGCCCCTAACCAGAAGTCAGCTGGTGAAACCATGATTCACCAATACACACGCACGCACATGTGCGCACACACACACAGACAGCTCTCTTTGTGATGTCTTAATATAAAAGGGGCTGTAATGGCCAGTCGTGACTTATCATTTACATTTATAACTGTATTCTTATTATAACCACTGACAAATATAATATACGTATAGAAGTAATGCAGAGGTCAGTATTTTTCCACTGCATAAATATCAGCATTATGGTCACAACACAAAAGTAAGAATGTTAATGTTCTGCATTTATGAGAAACACTGATAGATGTTTTTATTTATCTTCGCTGTCGTCAGCGAAGGAAAAAAAAACCAAAAAAAAAAAACCCAGACTTTATGTTTTTGAGCTGTCCCTCCCATTTTTGCGAATGCAATATCTCAGTGCCTTTAGGGAATTTCCTCAAAATTGAGAAATAGAAAGGACTGAAAGATGAACTGACTAGATTATGGTGGTCAAATGTCAAAGGTCAAGGTCACTGTGACCTCATTTGTGTTCCATTCTTGTCAGTGCAACATGTCTGAATCGCCTGGAGGGATAACTGGCACATCTGGCACACACCCACTTGGATACACGTCTGGAAAGACATTCGTGTGAATTATAACATGACGTACAACTGCAAGGTGGTAATTCAGTTTCCTTTTTGTTTTATTCCTATTTTGTTTCATTTTTTATTTCAAATGCTAATATTAGTCTTGCAATCAAATACACCTTCATCATGATGTTTTCACAAATTTTAATTCAGATTGTGTCATTATTTGGTGAAAGCTCTAAAACAGGTTTTCATTGAGGCTGCATTTGTATAGAACAGCTGACTAAACAGTTAAATTATGAGCTTGATGGAGGCAGTATATTTAAAAGGGGAATGTTTGGGGATATGAGAAGCTTAATGGAAATTATCTTGGTATACTAAGTTATAATTGTAGCTAAACTCCCTCTAAACAAACTGCTTTTTGGTTAATCCTCTTTAATGTTAGTCATGCGCATGGCAATAAAAAGGAGCTGGCACAGCTGGCTGACAATTTAACCCCTGGTCAAACCACACAGTTTTATGATAAATGCTGCAGAACACCAGGCAGAAGGTTAAGTGAGCACAGAACCTCATCTCACAGTAAAATATCACCGAACAGCTTCTTTTCCTCGTGATTGACATTTTACATTGGGGGGTTTTTGTTAACTGTAACATTAATCAGCTGGTTACAGGATGTCAGCATAGTGGTTTGTTTATGGATTTCATTTAATTATGCAGAATGGCGCTGCGGGCTGCTATAAAACTAGTTTGTCACAACAACAGCTGCTGTATTTAGGGAGTCTGTAACGCTGACTGCGACTTGTTTTCTTATACACGGTCGGAGAGTTGTTCTGTGGTGTTGGTGTAATTGCAGTAGGGTAGAGAGGGAATGTAAAGTGTTAGCAGCATTATCATGGGACGTAATCATGTAATCATTACCTGCAATAAAAGCTGAGGCACACAAATAGAGGGACTAGTGATACTTTGAGCAGAGTTGCTGAGTCCAGTTTTTCTTCACGAAGCACTACTATTACCCCTCCTGTAAAAATAGGTGATTACATATTTGGGCTGCCCTTAAAATTCCTCTTGAATTGTCCTTCCTCCCTGCCCTTCAGTTGCACTGACAGCCCAACTACCAAAATAATGCAACTAACTTCAGGAAACTAAACGTCTGTAGCATGTGGGAGATGGGATCTGTTTTATAATAAGTGCATTGCCTGTTACTCATTTTTGTTCCCTGTAAATCTGTGAGTGCGTGTGTGTGTCTGAACCGGCCATATGGACAGGCTTCAACAAGTAAGGGAAAGAGTTTGCATGCAGACAGAGAGACAGTGATGGAAAACATATTCAGAACTTTTATTTAAAATAATCTGTTATATCTGCTTCCTGAATTTAGAATCCAGCTTGACAAAAGTACGTACAGTAAGTATTACGAGCAAAATGTTTTGTTTTGTTTTTTTGACAAAAAGGTTCTGGATGTAAATGGCTGAGTAAAATGATTGGTTACTGTAATTCACTACATATGATTTTTTTTTTTAGATAAATGATTTGATTTTTTCAGTTTCAAGGTTTTTGTCTATATTCTCCAATCTATAATACTGGATTATCTTACCCTTGTTTGGTCAATATTAGTATGATGCCTGAGAAGTTGAGAGGTTGACAACATTTTCCTCTGAAATATAGTAAGTATAACATAACATAAGGTCCATTCAACAGTTAAGTAAACATAGTTAGTTGCTTTCCATCACTGGAGACAGAGAAAGGGGAAGAAGGGAAAACAAAAAGGGATTAAGGTGACCATTTTTACCTTGGAAACAAAGCATTCAGCAATGGCCACAGGGTCGGCGTTACACTTCTCAAGATCATGAAGAAGGTCCCTGAAGCAAACACAGAGCGCAGAAACATTAGTATTACATATATTTACGCGTATACTCTCATTCTTTCCTTTCCAAGACACATGCATTTATGCTGCTCTCCCATGATTGTTGCACAACAATTACAGTGGATTTCAGGAGTAAGAGTCATCCTGGGTACAGATATTAGGTCATAGAGCACTAAGCCCTGAACAAATGAGAAACTTCCATGAATTCAAACAGGGAACTTCTGTGTGTACCTGCGTATGTGTGTGTAAGTGCAACATGTACAAAAATGCCCAAAGTTATTGTTTCATGGCTGAAGCATGAGGTCATTGTGACCGCTTTAAACTGCTTTCATACTTCCTCTTACTGACCAGTTTGTCCGTGTGCAGCAGCTAAGAAATTAATAAATGAGAGACAGAGTGTGATTGTTTGTATTTCCAGACCGGTGACACACGCACAGACAGAGTTTAGAGTGGTGTTGGAGGACACAAATATGGAGATGGAGCCTGATTACACACACACACGTACACACACACACACCTGGCTACCACAACAACGCCCTTCCGAGAAATCAACAGGTGACTCTGCCCAGTTTTATTATAATCAGGATGTTGTTTTTTGAGCGAGACAACAGCCTGCCTGAGTAACTGACCCATTTTTTTAATTTCTGGGCTAAGTCCAAGTTGAGGCTCATGCCACTATAGCTATTATAGTTCAAAATAATTAATAGAACCTACTTGGAAATGTGTGAAATTAGGCTAACAGTGAACATACAGGTGTTCACATAACTTGCTTTTGAATTAGAAAAGAAACTAATTCCCTTTTGAAAATTAGTGAGGATACACATATATGACAGCAGAAAACAGTCTTTCTCTTGGCATTGTGAATTTAAGTCAGTAATTAAATATCCAAGCTATGTAAAGTCTGCATGTGCCTCTATTATTTATGTGGGCAGGTCTCTGTGTGTATGTAATACCCGTTAAAGTGGTAGATGTCCTGGATGTTGCCAAACAGAGAACTTTTATCCTCAGAGCTCAAGGCCAGCCGGGACTGGTTACTGATGCACTCCAAATAGTCCTGCACAGAGAGGGAGAAAAGCAAAGAGAGGGCAGCATGTTAGAGATATAACACTGAGATTTTGACTGCCATCTATCTTGGCAATTGGTCCACAGTATGTGCTTCATTTTGACAGACCACTCATGCTGCGACTCCAACGGACTTCACCTTGGTCAATAGTAAAGCCCATCACTCCATGCACCACTTGACTCTAGTTTGCAGCACTTTACCCTGTCGTGTGAGTCTTGAGAAACTGCCCACACATAGTTAAGCTTAAGTAACATTTCTTTTGTACAAAATCAGGACAATCAATCAGTACTAATATGATTTATAATAAATGGTGATTTCTGTCCAGCAACCCAAAGATGAATAGCCTTGAGATCAGGGTCCTAAAAACAGGACCTGAATTATGAAACTTATTGAGATTTCTCATAAAAAAACTGACTATGATCTTAAGATCTAGTGGGTTTTAAGATCTCATTTGGACCCAAACATCAAGAACATAAACCTGAAGAGGATTTTGTGTTTTTATATTATGTAATGATTTTATCCATGCTATTGAATGTGATGAGCATCAAAGTGTACTTTGTTTTTGAGAACAAGCCTCCCCCATCCAAAACTAAAACGCTAATAATGGTTCATAAGTCGTTGCCTGACCCAAGTGCTGCTGATTTGTGTAAAGGTTATTGAGTTTGTTAGTGACAGTCAGAGTCGTGCTAGAAAACACAGATTTACATGGGTCTACTCAGGTCTACTCTGCACTCTGTGTCTTTATCAGTGTCTCCATCACTGCCATTACGACTCTGTGTGATTTAACACCAGTCTCAGTCTTCAGTCTGCCCTGCAGACAGAAAGTGAGGGACTGTAGGACAAACAAGCCAATTATTGCGTAAAGTATCTCAGTAGCGCTAATGGTTTTTAACTCTTGAATGTGTGCTGTATAGTGTTGATTACATTAGCTTGATATTCTGCAGTACAACTCGTTAGATCAGCAAAGTAGTACAAATACTCTGTGTATACTGTAGCAAGCTGTTAGCACATTAGTTGCACTTCAGCCCTGCAATTGTTTAGTCAGCACTGTGTTGTGTATTTTATGTGTACTCCATACCATGCAATCACTGCGACTCACACAAAAAAAATTTAAAAAATCAGAAAACAAAATCAGAAAACAAACACGAGACAGAAACATCTACGTGTCTGTCTCTCGGCTCCTGCCTACGAAGTGTCTCTCGCTTGTCTGTCTTGCTGACAGGTTAAGCTCTGATAGTATCTGTTCCTGCAGGCAACTAAAAGTTGCCAGCCAGTCCAACCCAAAACAAAATTACTCATATAGACATCTGAAACACAAGGGCATGCACGCACACACACACACAGGCGATCACAACGATTAGTGCAGTTGTGTTTAAACCTTAAAGCCGGAGCAGATAGGAGTCCAGGAGGAGCCAGTGTCCTGGCTGATATCAAACCAGACCACAGTCTGCAGCTGGGCAGGACAGACATTAAAACACGGAGCGGCTGCACTCAACAAGCACAAACACACACCCACTGATCATTTCAGCAGACACAAAACTTGATTGTTCACTCCCTTCAGTTTGTTTGCCTAATTTTCAGTCTGTTGCTGTGGTTTCTGTTCTTGGTAACGTTTTATGTATTTTGCTGTTATTATCATTATTATTATTATTATAGTTCAGTTGGAGCAGCAGCCCATTAGACTGTGTTTGGTTAGGGAGGGATTTAAAAAGAGAAAGAGACAAAACGACATCGGCTAAAACAAGGAGTGGAATCCAAACATCGATGAATAATCCCGCTCTATCTGATGTTTAGGTCAAGATTTTCAGTTACAGAATAAGACTGGATTATCAGGGGTCACATCAGTGGGCCGTGTTTAGAGTTTGTTGACTTTTGGAAGTAAAGTATAAAGTGAAGCTTGATTAGCCAGAGGGTCAGAGAACCGACCTAACTTGACCCACTCACTTATCACACTCTACCATAGCCTGAGTGAGTTCAACAATGGGCAGCATTCACATCCACACACATGCACACATCTGAAGGTACACTCCCTGCTACGCATCAGACGCGACTTGTAAAAACTTGATGCTTTCTCATGTTAACCGTTAACCTCCTCAAGTACACACTTTTCCCACTCACCAAATACTTGCAAATATTCAAATCTCATTGCTTTGAAGATTTCTGCAGGCCAAGTGATGTTCCTGGTTTAATTCCAAATTCCTGGTCAACTTCAAATGGCCTGGTGATGTGTTCCAGGATTCAGAGTGGGAAAATTATCAGAGCTTTGTCTTTGAGGTTGTTTGCAGATCGGCCTCATTACACAAACCGATTGAGCCAAGGGTGGATGATCACAAGGAACTAACACCAGTGTTCACATACAGAAATGTTCTGTGACTCGAAACTTTCTGACAACATTTAACATTTAGAAGAAAAAAAATACAGAAACGCAACAGCAGCAAAAGACATTTCCAAGGGTAATTTAACATGGCACGAGTGCCTATCACTTTTTAGTTTTTTTCTGTGGAAATACGTTAAGAGTATGAATGTGTGTGTGGTGGTGCTGACAGCTGAACACAGGTGAGGCCAGGAGGACTCTGGGTAAATATTTGTGTTAGTGCTGTCACACCCTCTTCCTTTGCAGGAAGCAGCATGGGCAAAGGAATTATTGAAACAGGGTTTGCAGGACCAGCTCACACAGGACATTGTTGATAACAGATGGGTTGTGCTGTCCAGCGGTTGCAGTTTTCTCTTGGCTGTAGGTAAACTGTCATGTTAAAAGCTCTATTCATGCAGATACAATCAGTGCAATCCATCCTCTCTCGGTGCGCTTACTGCAGCTGTCATTAAAGGGGTGAAGAAAGGCTAAATGCATGCGTCTGTTCCAAAGTGCTGGTGAAGAATTAGCAGTCCTGCCATCTATGTGTGGGTGTCCTGGGGTGGGTGGTCTGATTCACTAATGGCAATAGATGGTCTGCAAAGTCAAGGCAGCAAAGGATTAAAGTACAGCTCCTAAGATCTGTTCAGCGTTAATCTAACCTTTGGACATTGTTATCTCAGAGCTAAATCCCTTTCTACCTTCATTTTCTCCCCCTCTTCCCTCACCTCCACATTCTAAGGAGGGAGTAAAGGAAAGAGCAGCAGGAAGTGGTTGGACAGTGATCAGGGATGACAGGACACATGCAAAACAATTTCCACATTCAGTCGTTTTGTAAGATTATCAATTCAAATTGAGCTTCTGGACACAAATGCAAAACGCGCAAAATGAATTTTACATGTGGGTTTTACAGAGAATCAAAACAAGCTGAACAGACAAAACAAAAACAAAGCGGAGAGGGAAAGAAAGGAGAGAAACCTTTGATACCAAACCACTTTAACAAAGCCACTAAAGCACTGACTGAAGGCAATGTGTAGCCTTGCAGTTCAAGGCAAACCTTACAAAAAGATTGTTTGTCTGAGATTTGTCTGCGTTTGTGTGTATACAGTATGTGTGTACACACACAAAAAAGTTTTGAATGTGTGCCTGTGCCTGTAGCACAAAGGTGCTGGTATCGTGTAACTTGGCCAAACCCCGCCCGCAAGCACAGGTGACTTTATTGTATTAAAGGTTCCCAGCAGGCAATGAGCTGTTTGTCAAGTGTGTCAGGAAAACCACAAAGATATAAAAAGTCCCATATTCCTTCTGAAAAGGTCAAGCTGGGACTGACACATTTATGTCATCTCACTGCTGCTCAGACCTTAACTGGGTCAATTAAATAAAATCAAACTAATTGTTTTTGTATTATGAGACTTTTGAAAGGTTTTTAATTATTTGATTATATATCATTGTTGCCTCTATTTCCTGTATTTAACAGTATTTCCCAACATGGGGTTAAAAAGGGGTTAAAAGAGTATGTCCTTTCCTCTGTTTAATTTAAATTTAATGAAAGTATTTTGTTCCTAAAAATCATTAAGATTAAACAAAAATCCACATATGCAGTCAGTGAGCCAAAAAAGTTGTCAAAAAAAAAACTTATGACTCAAAATGAGAGATTTCATAATACAGAACATCTTCAAGAGAAATTGATAATTTGGGAAACATCAGGATTTTTTTTTACTAAATGTTTTCATTGCACACAAACATCCTGGGTTAAACATAAGAAGTCAATCTGTCAAACCATAAATTTGTTTAATGTCTTGCTGTACATTTACTGTTCTGCCAGCTGTGCTAATATATCTCTGAAGTCCTACCAAGACTAGAACAGTTCTACATTTCATTTCTCATAAAGAATGTGCACTCTTAATCCGTGTACTCATGTTTTTATGATTGTTCCTTACCTCTACGATGCTTCGCAGGTCCTGGACGTAGGTTCTCTCTGTGTCCAGTATCTCCTGCACCACTCGGTCCACATATGTCCTGGGTCCCTGTACAGTCCGCTCTCCTCCCTCAGGACTCTGCTCAGGCTCTGAATGTTCTGCTGGAGTCTGTCCACTGCCCTGTCTCCCTTGTCCCCTCCCTGTGTCTATTCCTCTGTCATTTCTGACATCTTCCTCTTCACATCCCAGCTGCCGTGCAGGGATCAGCTCCAATCGAATCGCTCCAGAATCTCTGTCTGAGGTGGCCGGGCTACAGTGGGTGGCAGGGACAAGGGTGGAGCGGCTACCCAGCGAGCAGTGACTGTCTCGGGAGGAGGCAGAGGAAGAGGTCGAGCTGTAGCTGATCGGCCTTTCGGCGCTGTCGGGAGAGGAGTCCATGCTGAGGGCTGAGCAGTAGCGCGAAGAAGCGTGGCGGAAGGCTGGGTTGCGAAGGCAGCGGGTTGGGATGTCAACGGAGCTCAGGTCTGAACCAGAGTCCGGGACTTCAGGAAGAGGAGGTAACACATCAGGCAGGTAGTTAAAGTCGTCTGTAAAGAAAATAAGACAAATTAAGATCTTTAACAAAACAATTCATCTATGTTGGTTCTGCGCAGCATTTCTCTTTCTTCAGTATCAAGTTCTGTTGGAATCCCACAGCTCTTTCAGACCTGTAAAAGCACTGTGGGAAAGAAATACAAGCTGCTGTCCGATTCAATGAGACCACTGCAGCAGCACAGTGGGTGTGTTGTTGCAGAGGACTTGAACCAACTACACAGTCCCTTGAACCAATCCAAAACATGCCAACTAAAAATAATGTTTACAATAGTAATGTAGTTCTAATTGATTGTTTACCTTGCATGAAGACTGAGAAGATGTTAGTCTGCTGCCAGTGAAACTTCAGATGCACAAGACTACAAAGAGTTGAGTGATGACCTTCACACTGGACATCCTGGTTTATACTTCCTCCTCTGTACTAACCTGAAGTAACACTTCCACAACAATGTGTTGTTGTGCTATACTGCTATTGTTTTTCTTTGTAGCCTGATCACAATATCTATTGTAATAGTAATTACAAGATGTAATACATTGATAGAGCTTCCGTCAAATCTGTCTACAGTAATTTAGCTCTCAAAATGTTATTGAGGAAGTTGAACACACAGCTGTTAAAAAACTATTTAAATTCACACATTCAATTGGGAGGACCCAGTACTTCCCTCTTTCAAACTTCATGCTGAAAAGCATCATTGTATGCATGTACAGTACCAGTTTAATATTCTCACAGTGTCTATCTGTTTGGCATCTCAATTCCTGACATTCCCACCGACCACAGTCCCACTGACCACCCAGCATATGAGGACCACAGAGATGTCAGCATTTAGCACCGAACTTCATGAGAAAGCACACACGCAAACAGTAGCAGAAGTTATAATGTGTTGGGGTTTGTGTGTATGAGCATTTCTCCTGCAAGATAAAGAGATTGAGTTTAATGACAAGATTAAAGATGAGAACACTCCATTCAGAGGAAATGAATGAAAGCCCAATTTCATGGTAGCCAGACGTGGCTGTGTGTCTGTGTGCGTCTGTGTGCAACTGCAGGAATCTATTTGGCGTCAAGCCGGTGCCAAACTGCCTCACAACCTTGTGTCTGTGGGGAGATCTGTTAAGATATGATTACACACTCCCAAGGCCCCACAGTTAGGTCAGCTGAAGTGAAACCACACATGAATCATATCAGACAGAAGCTTTTCAAGTTTCCTTCAATGTCAATCAAAGTAATGTTTCATGGAAAATGCTTTAATGGGAAAAACAGGGAGCAAATAAATGTAACGAGTCTCATACCAAATCAGTGGGAGATTGACACCAGGCTTTTTCATCAGAGCTGGATATATCAGTGACCCAGCAGCTCTGGTGTTGTGGCAACACTGGGACTGAATGCCCCATAGGACAGTGTCACTCTCTGGCTGCCAGGAGCACCAGCTCAGGCCTAAACCCGTCTCACTTCAAAGCATCAGAGATCACAGGCTCACGTTCAAAAACATGAAACGTGAACCTGAGAACAAGCTCAAAGAATCGCAGTGCGTACCCACTCTCTCACCTTTCAAATAGTTACCTTGGAGGCCTTTTTGCTGTGGTGACAGCTCTTTTGAGAGCAGTTTAGCAGTGGGCATGCTTGTTAGACTGGTCTGATGATGAGGAGATCTCAAGTTTGATTCTGGCAACTGCTACTGCACCGATACAGAGCTAAGAAACTGAACCTGACTGTTACTCTTGTGAGCCTGTTATATTAATTTCAGATGAGGCAGAAAAAACAAGCAGAAACCCTAAACTTTTCAATAGCATAAAGGATATGTCACATATTTGTTATTGCAAAGCAGCACAAATATTAAACAGTTCATTAAGTCCAAGCGTTTCTGTTTTGGTTTCTGTCGACAATATCTCTTTATCTGCTGATTGTGCTTCCTTCACAAGCTCATTGCTAATCTGCCTTTACGTGCTGGATAAGTTATGCACAGCCAGTTTCTTTTAACTCTTCAGCTGATAGTGACTGTTGCACGTGAAAACAAAATGTGACAGGGAAGTATATGAGTCACATTATTTGATCTATTCTTAGTATAAACAATGAAACTCCTTCAAGCCCAATAATCACTGTAGCAGTTTTATAGATACAAGCTTCAAGTCTGTTCTTCTTCGCTGAATCATTTCAATGTTCTTCAATCTAAAGAATATAAAGTAATGTCACTTCCTGGCTGCATCGATACTCAGAAGAAAACTGAGATGAATCTAAAGGTAACAAATAACAGTATCAAGGGAGTGTCTGATGCTCTGAATCACAGCTTCTGCTAGTTTTTATTCCGTTCTGTTGCCCTGCCAAGAAAAGCATTAGGAAGTGGAGCGTCCAAAACTGTAAGGAAGTGCCATCAGGCTGTATTTTTCTCAAACAAGTTTGGAGCTGATTTTCCATGTGTGTGCATGTGTCTGCATGTGTCCATCCAAATATTTGACCTCTCAAAACTGACCTACTTTTTAACAATTACGAGTCTGAGAATGAGAAAACACTCATACACACGCGCGCCAACCAGCCACGGACCTTTGATAAGCAGCACACTTCTGCAAAGTTATCAAACACAATCCACAAAGGTTACAGTATATTATATTACACACATAGGTAAGTAATTAAATCATTTATCACAGCAGGTGATGTATTGAAATCTATATTGTGTTTATGTTTCATACAAAATGTATTATATTTATGACTCCAGAGATAACACAAATCAAGCTAATAACTTAATGGTCCACACACTAGCTATTGCAGCTTGATATGGGCTGGTAGAATTTGTGAATGTACAACCTGCGCACACACACACACACAAACAAGAGCAAACACAAAGAAACCATGTGTTTCAGTGAAACCCAAACATCAGAGAGACAGATTGCTCCATCTTGTGTTTGCCTAGGCCCTCCTTCCCACCTTCCAGCTTCATGTTTGGGGCACACCCTGTCCATTTCCTGGGTGAATTGGATCTTTACACACACTCAAACACACACAGACAACTCAACACACACACACACACACACACACACCAAAGATGGCTGGGCTTCAGTTACCTCCTGTCCAGATTATGTTCAACCTGATCCTTGTAAATTATCTCTAATTATGGTCGTAAGCATGCAGGTTGGGACTGTTTCTCCTCTGCGTGTGTGTATTATGTCAGTGCATGTGAGGATTAGGATGGTGTGTGAGGGCTGTGTTTCCTGGCAGACCAGAAAGAGAGAGAGAATCACTGAGTGCCTTCACAACCTGGCTTTAATCTCTGGCTTTCATTTAACTTGAAAAAGTCAAAGAGCTGGGGCCCCTTTACTATTCAGCCAAGTTTAATAAACTGAACATCAGGCCTGTCTGGAGAGCAAACAGTGAGAACCAGGAGGAACCAGAGAGAAGACTGAGTAGGCATAAACAGAAAGTACAAAATACTGTGAATCACACATTGTGGTTTACTTGACAAGATAGTAGTTTTGATTGCGAACAAATCTCTTTTTAGATAAGAAAAGGCAAAAAGGATGAAAACATCTACAGTAAATCAAAACAATCTGGTTAGAAACTTCTAACCATCTCCATTTACAACACAAACACTCAAATAGTAAAATACTTAAATTTTCAGGAGCTCATCTGGATTTTATCTACATTTTTCTCTCTCTTTTCTTTTACTGGAAACAGCTCATGCATGGTAAATGGGATCAATCCTCTTACAGCACGAAACAAAACAACCACTCTAAAAACACACTTTTTAAAAAAATTATTTAGCAAAACAAATTTGTTTATATTCTCATTTCCTCCAAAAAAACAAAAATGCGTTTGTATGTCAATTTCGATCTGTCTGCTCATTTAAACACAGAACATTTGAAGTTTTTAAGAGATTAATTTATGATGGGACTTTGAGAAGAATGCGCAGCAACATACCCATCATGATGCATCAAACACACCAAACCGTACTTTTATAAAATGCTTTCAGTCCAGAGTAAACATATAAACACATTCTTCACATATCAAACTAAGGCCATGACACACACACACTCATTCAACAACCTGCTGCAACTGAAACCTGATAACTTCACTTCATCAATGACTCATGCAGCACTTAACTCGTGCACTTCAGTCGCACACTTCATGGTCACCTGAAGTACTCTTTATACTGAAGTAGTCAAAAAAGCTGTGAACACTCTCCCCTTTGTACTGCCCTTATTGTCCTCACCAGGAGCTCTTACAGTATAATCAGCCTGGTCAGTGCTGTGTAACAGGAATGTGAACAACCAACATTGACATCAAAAACATAAAACCATTCAAAATATTTCAATTATGTCATAGGCACATGTTGGACTCAGAACATCTGCAAAGAAATTCTGTATTTATTTTAAGCTATGTGGTACCATAATCATTGGGTTTAAAACTAAAGCACTGAACTCTGTGTAATATACCGCTTCCAGCAACAAAGCCGACTTCCAGGGAGTATCCCTCAGTTATAAAAACAGCCCTGGGAATATCAAAGAGGAGATTTCGTATTGAAAAATACCCACCTACTTTGGCTAAAGGCTCATGTTAGGCTTGGCAGAACTTTGAAAGGCATTTTGAGTGAGACCTGTGACAAGAGAGGATTATGGCCACTAGGAGAGAAGGAATAATTACAGTGACCAATAAAGGCACAAATTAGGCTATTCCAAACATGTATAAACTTCAATTATGCAACACTGGGTGTCTGATTTTAGAGCCCTAGTGACCACTGCAGACACTGATGGATCACACAGGTTCTTGTGGCAAAATGGAAAGTATAAATTAATTTTAACTCTTTAGTCCTGTGTAGTAAACTGCTTTTAAACCAACAACAACACGTGACTGCAAACTCAAAAGCAGAACAAGAGGCATCTTCCGCCAGCATTTTTTTTGTGTGTGACCAAAATCAATTCCTTAACAAGAAACTGCTTACATCAGGCACAGATGGGCCAGTGGATTTGCTTGTGGATTAAATTTGCATGGTGCCTTGTAGAGTTCAACACTGATGATTTTCAACGCACAAGATTTGCTCTTTTAACCAACTGCTACCTGTACCTGTCCTAACACAGCTGGCACGGAGGAAATAGAAAGGAAGCTGTCACATCAGCCGTTTGACACCATCCAATTACATTCTTTGACACTTCTGGTGTGACCATGTTTTTGATGTTTCCACTCGCTCACTCACTCTTTTTTCATTAACATCAGCACATTGTCTCCCCCCTCCCTGCTATTCTTTTCTTTCCTAGTTTATTATTATTTAAACTCAGAATATGTTTGGCAGGTCATAAATGTACTCCACCAAGATGATTGTGTCCATAAGAGCTCCACAGGACATTCCTATGGGCTTAAACTATGCCCCTCCAAGTATGCACTGCACAATGTAAAAATACACATAGACTTGTGTACAGTGTACCGTTTACAGACCGCCATGGCTCATATTTGTATTTGAAGCACATGTGTTGTTAACACTCCCTGACACTCAAATTACTGAAATATGGGTTAGGCTTGTACAGTTAAAAACAGAACTATCACATATCATATTCTTTACATTTCCATTGGTATCATTTTCAATTACATATATATAACAATTAGGAGACTTTCTAACATTTTAACTCCCTTTAATTGGTAACTGAAAACAAGCTTATCTGGACTAATCTCACAAGTGTAAATGTAGATCCAAGGTGCTAAATCCACAGCAAAATTTAAGAGGAAATAAAGTCTGCATGGAATAGGCAGGAGGAACAAGAAATGGTACAAGAGAAACATTTTAAAAAATATTTTTGTCTGAAATATGACAACATGAAAATATGACTTGCATCTCAGAAAAGAAAGAACAAAACTACAGGACTACAAGAAAGTTGACATACTTGTCATATTGTTTATACTGTACATGTTTGGTGACAATTTTGTATTCTCAAAAGCACAATTGAGCACAAAAAAGTCTCATGAGGACTTTCATGAGTCTCAAAACTTCTTTCGAATGGTCCAATTTAAACAGCTGTAATATTTACCTGGAAATTGTGAACATTTGAGGAAAAACAATGAAGGGTTTGTCCCAGAGTGTGTTAACCACACAGGACAAAGCATATACTCTGTACAGCTCATGGATCCTTTAATCAGAGTTGTTTGTTTGTGTGTGCTCTTATTTATGCTGCAACAGGTCTAACAGATGACCACTGAGGTCAGTGCCATACAGGTTCATGCTGTGGCAAGATCCAGACAGGGTTTGATGACAAGGGCAACAATTAGGATGAACTTAGCCCAGTTGCTTTTGACAGCATCTTGTAAATTCTTTAAAAGCGTTACACGGAACAACATGGAGAGAAGAGCACATGTGACTCTAACAGAGTGAGAAATGAGGAGGAGAGGACCCAAAGGAATGAAAGTAGGAAGAAAAGATGAGAAAGAAGGCCAAAGGCCAATCACCACCCACTCCCTTGTGTTTTTGTCTTTTCCATTTCCCACTTGCTTTGTCTCATTTTGAATCCCCCTTTTGTGACACTTTAACCCCTAAATGTTCTCTCCATTTAAACATTTTATACCAATAGCTCTTAGTACCTCTACATACATCTTTTAATGTGAAAATGGCAATTTTTGAGATTTGTTTTGCTGTCGGCACGTTGAGCTTCACAGCACTGCCGTTTTTGCTCTCCGTTAAGTTACGGTTTCACATCGTCCACTGTGTCCACTCAAAGCCAATTCCTGTTTCTGATGAAGATGCAGGCTTGATCTCAACTGACGCTAAGGACCTTAAAGTGTCACTCAAGATTTCACACTGTAACAGCTGTGGAGGAGCAGAAAGAGACATGGAGAGGGAGAGGATGGGACTGAATGGGTGGGGATTCCACCGAGCAACTTATCACTGGACTAACAAAGAGTGGGGCTGGCCGAGCCGTATATTATAATACAGCTGTTTTAGAGGGCAGATGGACGAAGACCAGAAGAGGTGAAGGAGAAAATAAGCATTCCTCCCTTTATATGTTGGCACAGAATATGCTTTACAAGCTCCAACTCCATCTCAAGACAGCATTTCAAACATCTCAACACACGTCAAGACTGGTAAAGTGAGAAGTTTAAACACGATGTGCGACTTAATAGACTCCTGTGGCTTTCATTGCCTCACAAAACATAGTTAAAGTCAACACACACCCAGCTTGGAGGCTAATTAGCAACAAATGGCTTTTTCTCACAATAAATTAACCCATTTTAATTATTAAACATCCGACACGTGCAGGTGTATTCACATATTTTAAGTACCAATTAACCCTGTTATCTTCAGATGGTGTTTATTACACGAGTTAAAGCCGCATTAACAGAGTGGAGCTTTAATTTGTTATTGACATTACTTGTGATTAGCCTGAGATAAAAAGTGAGAAAAAGTGCCCACCCACAAACCTCTTTTTTTTGGATGCACACACTCTTGTACCCGCCTGTGTGTCCATGCAACCCCTGTTGCATATTGCCTTGCTTGCCCTCTGACTGTGACACACTAGCCTCTTTCTCTAACCTTATTGGATTTCAGACCTAGGAAGAAAAACCTCACTACTAGACTCTTTGCATCCACCTCAGTATGCAAACTGGTTGCATAGCTCCTATATACCACACACACACACACACACACACACACACACACACACACACACACACACACACACACAGTCACATTTTAATCATCAATTACATTTCATCCTAAATTGAATGTTAATTTTTGTAGCTTTGATCTCTCTCCATTATAATGTG
>OMLM01007506.1:0-14254 GCA_900302695.1 Helostoma temminkii
CCCTCTCTCTCTCTCTCTCTTTCTCGCGCTCTCTCTCTCTCTCTCTCTCTCCCCCTCCCTCTCTCTCTCTCTCTCTCTCTCTCTCTCTCCCCCTCTCTCTCTCTCTCTCTCTCTCTCTGTCTCTCCCCTTGCTCTGTCTCTCTCTCTCTCTCTCTCTCTCTCTCTCTCTCTTCCTCTCTCTCTCTTTCTCTCTCTCTCTCTCTCTCTCTCTCCCTCACTCTCACTCTCTCTCTCTCTCTCTCTCTCTCTCTCTCTCTCTCTCTCTCTCTGTCTGTCTGCAGTTATCCCCAGCCTCATGGATGTGCAGTTGCTGTTTGTGCAGTTTTTGTCTGCCTGAGGCTGTTTTCTCTGTCCCTTTCCACTCCCCCCAACTGGACAAGGCAGATGACCACCCCCTTCTGCAAAGTATGCGTGTTTTTGCAAGGGGCAAATCAAGTAGAACAAATTTTAAATGGCTAAACACAACTAATGCTATAGATGGTTCCTCCAACTTCAAAACAAAATCCAACGTTTATTGATATAGACTCATCATTATTTGACCTCTCTGAATAGAATCTCATATGCACTTTCAGTACTTTAGATCAGCGTTACACTGCAGGCAGTAATGCATATCATGCTGTCCCCTGTGCTGCTCTGGGTCACTGAGACCATGTCATGTTCAAGAAGCAAAAAGATGTTCAAACCTGACAAGGTTTGAACAGTGACAAGGACAGTTAAGAAATGGACCAATGATGCAGTGGAGAGTATCCAAGCATGTTTTGACTGCTCAGACTGGGATGTTTTCAGGTCTGCTACCAACAGTCTGGATGTGTACACTGAGGCTGTGACATCAGCTTCTATGGGGACAGCTGTATCCCAATGAAAACAAAGATGAGTTACAACCATGACAAGCTGTGGTTCACAGCCAAACTCAGACTGTTAAGGCAGACTAAAGAAGAGGGAGCGGGAGAAGGGACAGGTATACGGAGACCAAACACAGGTTTAGCAAGGCAGTGGAAGAGGGTAAAAGTCTGTATTCTGAGAGACTCCAACAACAGTTCTCAGCTAATGACTCTGTCTGGACCAGCCTCAGGCAGATCATCAACCTTAAACCTTAAGCCCCCCATTCCATAAATGACCTTTGGCTCTCAAAAGGTTTAAATGATCTGAACAGCCCAGATGTGACAAAACCTCCCAGCAGCACCTCAGCACCAAGCTCACATGTCCCTGCCCCCCACCACAGAAGAGGCCTGGGTCCATAACACTTATCCCCATCCCACACCTCTCCTCCCTAACTACCACAAAGCCCCTAACCATCCTGGAGAGGGACGTCAACAGAATGTTCAAAAAGAACCCTGCAAAGCCTCTGGCCCAGAGCACCAGATCTGTGGATGATACTGTTAACTTGGCTCTCCACTTCATCCTCCAGCATCTGGACTCTGCGGGATCCTATGACAGGGTTCTCTTTGTGGATTTCAGCTCGGCAACCAACAGGAAGCAGAATATGAAACTGGGTAAACATGTCTCTGATCCCCTGACCATCAGCACCGGCTCGCCACAAGGCTGTGTTCTCTCCCCTCTGCTTTTCTCTCTGTACCTGCAGATGACACCACCCACATTGGGCTCATCTCTGAGGAAGACGAGTCTGCATATAGGTTGGAGATTGACCGTCTGGTGACAACTTGGAGTTCAACGCTCAGAAAACTTTGGAGATGATTGTAGACTGCAGTAGAAACCCAGAACCACCCAGTTCAAGTTCAACCTACCAGAGTCAATAATGGTGAACTTCTACACTGCCATCATTGAATCCATCCTGACTGTTGGTAGCTCCATCTCAGTTTGGTACGCTGGTAAGATGATTGGCTGCAACCTACCATCGCTGCAGGACGTCCATTAATGCACTTTTTCATCTGCTGTATATATAACTATTCTATATCTATGACACACATAGATCTTGTGTTGTAAAAAACTTGCACCAACTCATCAAGACAAGATGCACCAAACAAGAAATTCCTTGCATGTGAAAACCTAGTAGGCAATAAACTTGATTCTGATTCTGATTCTGATTCTGAAATTTGGCTACATCAAAAACAACAACAACAAAAAAACAACAACATTAGAAGAGATCATTGCTCTTTACAAACAAAGGAAGGATACAGAAAGATAGCAGAGTTACTGAATGTTCCTTGAGACGCTGCTTGAAGCTGCAACCAGATTTCTGAGAAAGTAGGTGGATAAAACCCTCCTATGATTACAAGAGACCTGCAGAAAGGCTTAGTGGCAGCAGTCACTTGCACAGTAAGGAACAAACTAAACACTGAAAGATTCCATGCCAGAACTCCAAGACGGTTATACTGTTTTGGCCACCCTTTAAAATGAATAAGGGGGGGCAAAACATTACACATCTCTTAATATAACACACACACCAGCATCCACTATGACCTCAGTAATAAACAGAATAATCACCTCTTCTCCTCCCCACATTATACACACTATTCCTAAAGTCAAAGTATAAAAAGTGCTTTTTTTTTTTGAATTCATATAAAGCCTTTATTGAGTTGAAAAGACTTTTAGTTTATAAAGGTACTGAAGGCAACTCAACGCAAGAACATTCCGAATGTATCAACTTAAATATCCTACCAATTATGGGTGCTCTGTATCATCAAGGCTTCAACAGAGCTAGCTTCACAAACGCTAAAAACACTGAAAACTCATTTAGAGGAGCGGAAACAGATATCACATCCACAGAGAGAGAGACAGAGGGTAGATAAGAGTAATTTCCTTCCCTACCTCCCCATCTTGTGCGCCAGTGTAGCGAAGATGTTGGTTCCAATAAGATAGGAGATGGATGCTGGTAAGAAAGCGACGCCTAGGCCCCACACAGACACAGAGAGAGAGAGGGGTGAGAATAAAGGTGTGGGCAGGCTTTGCAAGATAAACAGATTTGTATCAGTGCCTCATCAGTGAGCTGCTTTTCCATCGTCTGTGCTGAAGACCTGCTATCATGTGGCACCTCAATATCCTGTTCTTCACTCGTCCTTTTTTATCTGACTTTTACTTCATACACAACGGACTGGAACAAACTAATAAGACCAAAGACTGCATGAAGTCTCTCCAGCAGGATGGAGCGCTGACTCTAGACTAGGTACCAATGTATGGAAGACAAAATGTGGAGCAATGAGTGATTTTGTAAATGTAATGACTGACTGAAACTGACATAAAGGTGAACACATTTTTACATGTGTACATACTTACATACTTTTTATTAAACATGATTATTTTGTAAAGGGCCAAGCTCCTGAACCTGAACGCTCTGTGGAGAGAGCCCTATAGGACATGCTTTTTCAGTGTCACATGGTGGAGGAGCACTATTGAATGTCACATGGTCTCAGGAAGGAAAGGTTCTCTAAATGTTGTGGTATTACACTGCACATCCCACTTTGGCAGGTGGCAGATATAAACAAATGTTTTAGAATATTACATACAGTAATTTGTACAATTTATATTTAATTAAATAGTAATGAAATTTTGTTCAGTTTAAGTCAGTTTAATAAATGATAAAGGAGAGATTTTGGAAGACCTAATCTAAAGTACAGACAGCGATCACATTCTGTCACACGTGAGTGTTAGGCAACTCTACTTATGTTACTTTTGTAAATATTAATTCAATGCAAGATGTAACATTGTCATTTTATCTGGCTAAACTGATTTGGATTAGTTGGATTTTCAGCATGGGGTCCTGGTTGTGGATGTAAAATGAGTATCAGAGCCACATGTAGGTTGTATCATTGGCATGCACTCGCCTGTCGCAATAGAGAGCCTAGCTCAATAGTGTAAAAATGGATGGAATCCACTTGCTGAGTGAACACTGTGAAGCAGAGTGGAACATAAACTAGCTCAAGAGAAAGCTGGATCGTCAATTTCTCTGTTCAATATATAGTGCTTTTTCATGCACTTGGGTAACCTGCTTATTCAGAGAAATCATCATACATACATTGTAATAACATGGTTATTGTAAATACACATACTGTATCCATGCATCGCCCACAGACTTATTTTGGAAACACACAGATTGCAGTGCAGTGTGGAGTCAAGTATATAGGAGTATAAAGAGTTAATTATATAGAGAGAACTGTAGAGACAGTTAATTAAATGAGGTCATAGTTAGTGGTCACAATGTGTTGTGATGCTATATTGACAGGTGTTTGTTATATCTACCATCTGCATGTATCATTTGTCTTTTCTGTGTTAGTGAGCGGAGCTTTGTAAATACCTAGCTGCCATTTCCTGGCACACATGGTCTCCATCATCCAGATTGGCAAAGTTGGCTCCATCATGGCAATGGCCATGTTTCCAAAGCAAATGGCACCTGGGAAGAAATACTGTTCAGTTCCTCAATGCTTAAGTGTTATTTTTCAACTGCCTGCACACAGACATACACACAGATTATAATGTGTTAAAATTATTTTGTTGCAGGTGAAAAGAATTGCAGATTAATTAGAATAAATGTAGTTTTTAACTGCTGTTTTCAATTTATTACACAGCCCTGCGATGGACAGGCAACCTGTCCAGGGTGTACCCTGCCTCTCAACCATATGATAGCTGGGATAGGCTCCAGTATCACTTTCTTACCAGCTGCAATTAGAATGTATGGATCCTTCATCAGTGTCAACAGTGGAGTCCCCTTCTGACTCTGTGAAGGACAAACATACAATAACAAACATCTATTTCTACTTATCTATATTGTTAGAAGAAAGCTCACTGTGTACTGAGTGAACTAGATGATATTTAATGATATCATTTACCCATCTGGGTAAACACATTCTTACATGACAATATCTTTACTTTCCACACAGTCACTGTGTAACTACACCTGTGAGATGTCAGACCGTGCTCCTGTTAACCATAAAAAGAAACCTCTCCAACATCTATATTAATGTTATGTGGAGCAAAATGTGCTAATGACTAGAACCCTCTGCTTTTTATGTTAGCAGCTCTGTCTGGTTGTTATTTGTGCTAATATGTTACATCTTGTCTCATTGTGAAAAAGGCCAACCGAATATTTGTCTCTTTTCTGAAGGTGTCATTAGCTGGAATAAAACT
The DNA here is from genome assembly GCA_900302695.1 of Helostoma temminkii. NCBI lineage: Eukaryota > Metazoa > Chordata > Actinopteri > Anabantiformes > Helostomatidae > Helostoma > Helostoma temminkii. Next base: position 5,083 of record OMLM01007506.1, read on the forward strand.
TCCCTGACTAAAATGTTAAGTGCTTTCAGTCTCTCTGAGCCTACATTTATTGCCCCCATCTTGGTAACACATCACTTAGACCTTTACTTGTTTTTATATTACAATTTTCAATGATCCAGTCTTTTTCTATACAGCAAATTGGATTATTGCCAATGTTTACTTAACTTAAATTTAACCAACTCAACCAACTTCAATTCTATTTTACAACAGATGGATGGATCCTGTATATTGCCACTGTCCTTGTTTGTTTGGGTGAATGACAGGCAGAGTTAAAAATATAATATACAGCATGAACAGAGCATTTCTATTTACCAAAAGACATGAATATTTAGCTGCATGTCATCCACCTTCTCTAGACCGTTCCAGTGCCTACATGTATGATGGATTTAAGAAAACATGCACAAAAACAGTCTAAACGTTCTGGAGCTTTAAAGGTCAATGTAATGAAGTGAGGTTAACCTTCAGGAAGTGAATTATCAGGCAAACAAACTCACCTCTGGTTCAACTTTGGTGGGTTGAAGAACAAAGAGCTGCAGAGCTGAAGACACACAGTCAGTTTAATGTAATTCTTTATCTAAATTATGACATTTTGCTGACCAATGTTAAGCTCACACATTATTCTTCTACAATGACTATTGTTAGTTTTGGTGTAAGAAATTATTTAACAGTACCTCCATCAAACAAAGCCAAGAAAGCCAGTATAAGGAAAGGAGCAGTCTTCCCAACAAACTCATACATCACACTGCCGAATGGGGGTCCAACTATTGGGGGGCAAACACTGGATGGTGAGTGGTTGTGATGTCAGCTTTACTGCTGTTAGTGCAGCTTCTGTCCCTACAACACAGCTCAGAGGTACACAGTTATATTAGGTTAACTTTACACGTTACATACATGTTTATTTGTGTTGGAGAAAATCCTCATTATTTGAAGTGCAAATCATCTGTTTATACTTTGTTGTAGAATGAAGCCTTTGTATGTCTTTAGTCACAGTTTAACAGTTAGGTTTATAATACAATTAGGTATTTTAAGAATTAAAAAAGAAACTATGACATTTGATTCACACAGGAGTGGAGTGGTTTTCTGTTCTGACAGGAATAGGAATATTGCCTGGTGCAGCTGTGATACATAATATAAATTAAGCACATTTTCTGTGTGTTTGATATGTTCAGCACAATTTACCACATAAATATAGATGTGTTAGTGATAAAATTGTAATATGTAACAGCTCAACAAGGGCAACATAATAATTCAAACTGGTGTGCCACCTTTACAGAAGCATCTGTTAGTTGGACTATGTTCACATACATACCTAACACTCCCAATGCCAGACCTCCCAAGGCAATCCCAATGGCGTGACCCCTCTCCTCATCATCTGTGTACACACTAGCAAGCATTCCCATACCTGAAAACATATAGATTTAAGGACGAATCCATACATTATATAATACAAACTATTTGTTATTAACATTATGCACATTAATACAAATGGCTGGGGTCAGTATTATTATGATGACAATGATTTTCACAGATAACAATGCAATTCACACTTAGTTTAGTTAGCTGATATTTTAATGACTGAACTAATTACAATAAACTCCACATACAAGTGAGTGTGAGCCAGAAAAGGTGTTTGTCCTGTGTCTTTGTCACTTAAGCCATGTTGTGTTCAAACTGAGCCTGCAGCCATAACAATAGTCCCACAGTAATCTCACTCTGTGGGATAAACAGAAGTTCACACTGACATGGATGACGGTACGGATATTACTCATGGTTCTTTTATTATTTGTGTAAAATGTGCAAAATTTAGTTTTCAGCTTTTGGTAGTTTTGGTGGTTTGTGTTAAAATTTGGAGGCAGAAACACATTTAAATGCGTTACTGTTGCAGTAACAATAGTAGCACTATTTCACATATTTCACACATATCACTGTACAAGGAAGTCCTGCCTGTCTCCTAGGAACCCCACACACAGAAGCCTCCTACCTAGCCTGGCAACATTTGGACTACAAACACCCACAATGTAGCACTATTTTAAATGACCAGACCAAGTATTTAACAACAGAGAAAATACTGATTCATTGCCTGTAATAAATTCACAGCTATGTATTCACATGCACAAAACAAGTTAAAAGTTTCAGTAGATTGTCTGAATATGAGCAGGTCGTACCAGCCACAGAGGAGCAGGAGGAGCCCACACCTTGAAGTGATCTAGCCAGGAACAGCAGAGCGTAGCTCGATGAGAAGGCAAACACTTTACAATGAGAACAACAAAAATATGGACAAAGAAACATTAGGCAGCAGGTAAGCATTCCAAGTTTGTGACAATGGAGACATGTTGTGTGGCACTTACTGATAGTGGAGATGAACATGATACAGAATCCAGCGAAAATGGGAAGTTGGTATCCTATTCTAAAGGGAAAAAGTAAAACCTTAAATTTATACAGTTTACAAGATTGTAAATAGTCTACAGATATATATTGTATGGAATTCAGTGTAATTATGTAAGCTCAAATGAATTCCTTTCAGCATATTAGATCAACTGGACTGCTGATGAGAGGTAAATGTATCAGTGAGGGATGACGTTTCAATAAAATAACACGGTTGACATCCGTCTTCAGTTTTATTATATGTGGCAACTAGGATAAATATGAAGAGTATAGATTGTCTCCAGCTGTGAACAAGATATCCAACCAATAACTATTAAATATGAAAGCAGAATGTAAGTGTCATGTGTCAGCATAAACACATAGCATTTGCCGAAATTCTGCATCTGGAATTTTGCCTGTTACTGGAGGAGGATGATGTGTTTTTTCATCAAAAGGCTAAAAGCTGCCATACACATCAGAGCTGCTGTATTCCTATAGTTACCTGACACGCTTGAATCGCCTTGTGTTGTCCTCTGTCAAGATGGAAGGTGACTAAGAAGCAGTAATGGTTCTGTGTATTTTGCCTCAATTACAGATGTAAGTGCCACTAGTGTCTGAGACACTGAATACAGGTTGTTAGGAAAATCTTTAGTTTGTCTTTGTTCTGCTTGATTTGAATGTGTTTTGTTTTATTTCATAGAGTTTCAAACACAAAAAACAGCTATTGACAACTTTGGTCCAAAATATCTATTATTCAGTTTTGATTGATAGCAATTACTGTATAGTACATAAAGGTTTGTAACAGCAATTATAAAATAACATAAAAAAAGAAAAAAGAAAAAGAAAGTATAAAACTATTATTAAAACTATTATTAAAAGTTGCTGTATGCTATTATGGCTAACTGTAAGGAGTTACAGTCAGGTGCTCTATTAGCTTTAGTTTAAAGACTTGAACAAACAAGATAAATAGTCAGTTTGAGTTCTTGGTTAACTTTGCAGTCCATGAAGGCCTGAACATGTATACCCAGGTGATGCTCTGTTAGTCTTTCACTACAGCTGTCTTCAGTTCTTGCTTATATTCAGTTTTGCATTCAGCGAGGTGAATGCAAATGGTCTCACCTGTCTGAGATGTTGATCCAGAACAGACGTTTTTAGTTGTTTTTATTTATTTCTGGCAAACCCTACTCTGGTCTTCCTGTTTTTTTAGATCTACCAGTGGTTTACATCTTATGATAAACTCTAGATTTTCTCTGGTTAAGTCTTTCACTCAGATCTTGACAGTTGCTTCCCATGGTTGTCTGGCATTATGACATTCCTAAACTCACCAGTGTGTTTGTTCTTTTTAAAATGAACAAATAGTTAATTTGACAACTGCTTGCTGTCTCTATGATGGATTTTCTGTTCATTGGCAGTGACAGCAGCATCAGATTCCAAATGCAAATGCACTTAAAACCAAATCTAGACCTGAACCGCTGAGCAGCCTTTTTCGACACTCCTGAAATGTATTTAGACTGAACTTAACACTCAAAACAATGCAACTGTGGATTATGAACTATAAATAATGAAACATAATAAAAGACTACTCAAAAAGTCCCAAAACGTCACTCAGTCACCTTTTCTCTACACATTAATGTCTCAGTGGCTAATTCTGTTCTCACACAGGTCATTATTTTTCTCTTAATGGTGTGTAAGGCTAATGCTTAGCTGATTGACAATCACACTGAGATATGTTGGTGGAAATTTGAGTTACTTTCCACTGTGCACTGTCCATGCATGAAAACAGACGTGTGCACAGCCATTCGAACACACGTAATAAGGATTTCTGCTCTGTCTGAGCCAGTTGGATTAGATTTGCTGTAGATGACATGACATTACAAACTCAAAACCACATTAAACTGACATGTTCTGCCATGTGCAGCATTTGATTTCTCGTGCATAGGACTTGAAAAGGCAGTCTGTTACTGGTCTTTCTCTTCAATTTGTGCTGGTCGTTGCCTTAGATAAGACCACAAATGTTATTCTGTAATGACCACTGACTGGCTTTTCAAATTTAAGGGGAAATCTGACTCTGATATTTTTTGCCCTCGGCTGCCAGGCATCCTCTGTCAAACTGTTACTCTGTTTCTCTATTTTTTGTCTTTCTGCTTTAAATGTAATTATTTCCTTGTCTTAAATAAACTTCATGGTGTACATGAAGTTTATTTTAATTCCAGCTAGTAACCTCTTTGCAACTATTGAAATAATGTTCCTCGTATTTATTAAACTGAACTAAACACTGAAGTTACTTGCTTTTGATCAGTTGTATTTGTTACTGTTTCACTGGAAAAACTACTTAACACAGTCAAAGCTAAAGACTCAATATACTGCTGCTGTCAAAACCAGTAAGTTATTCCGTATTACATTGTCTCTAAACAGCAACCAAAGCCGCACAGTCAAAGCCGACAGCACCATGTTTCACATTAAATTATCTGAAGCACTGGAAGCAAGGCCATTTAAGACACAACTCAGGATTCATTTTATTCTGTATGCAGTTTTCAGGTACTTCCCTCCACTCAACAGTTAAGCACTGCAATATGTGTTCAGTAAGATTCAAGTGAAGGTAAATGTAGCCACAGAAACAAATTCAAAGATAACACAAGAGAGACACTTATAAAACACTTAAAACACATTTCAGGCTAGTACACACCTGCTCATCCTGCAGCACTTATCATACGAAGGCAGGATGTTAAAATGCATTTCAAGGGATGAATTGGAAACTGATAATGTTCATTTTAAAACTGAATTTCTATTATAAAAAAGCAAGATCCAATTAAGTTTACAAAACTCAAATGCAGCAGTCAGGTGGCTAATTCAGAACTCTATTCCTACATCATAACATATTCATGATTTTAAGGAGGAAACTAGAGAGTAGAATTAGCCACATCTGTGTGTACAAATGAATTATCTTACTGTTTTCTAGATTAGTTGAACTATAATAAGGATTTCTGTTACTTATGTAACAATTATGTGGGTGCTGATCATGTTTACACATTTGCAACATAAAAGTCCAGACTGCTAAAAACCTCACTTCCGGAAAAGCTTGGGCTTTTCTGTGAATTAGCTTGAATCTGTATTTATCTGACAAAGGTACAAAAAAAATATACTCTAAATCAGATTTTCATCTTTCCTTTTAATTAGACTTTTAACTCTGGAAACTGATGATACTAATTGGTGCAGTTCGGCAAGTACAATATTTGCCCATTCTAGTTGAATACAAAACCTCAGCTGCTCAGCAGTCTGTGGTTATCATTGTGTCATTCTTCTCTTGATGCTCCACACATGTCCTGTGTGAGAAAGATGGGGACTGCAGGCAGGCCAGTCGAGCACACACACTCTGTGTCTATCTTTGATTCCTTCTTTGATTCAGTGCAAGTTACCTATAGTGGGGGCACTGGTGTACAGAGAAACCAACATCCATTTTCCCCAAAACAAACATGGACAGAACAAGTCTGTATTTTGGTTCGGTGACACGAGCTCGGGCCCACAGAACTTGACAGTGTTTCTGCCCAGAACTGATGTTTGGCCTCACCCCTGCATAAGTTTTAGATTGCATTTCTAGGTTCAGTGGTGTACCAGGTTTATTCATCATAGTAGCATGACAGTTTCTCGTGTGCCACCAGAAGGCTTGAAGGTTCAACACCCTTTGCCTTTACACAATGACATTTTCTCTGAGACCCTGAATCTCCTCACAATATTCTGTACGGTAGATGGTAAAAGACCCAAATTCTCTTTCTTTTGTTAAGAAACATTCTTTTTGATTTATTGACTTATTTGAACCTATTCTGTCACAAAGTTTTGCAAAAAGCGTTAGGTCAAAACAACTTCTCTTGTAAAGACTAAGCCTTTGGTGGATACTCTTTGTACGATCTCTTCACCTGTTACCAACAGGTGATTCGCACACGGCGCTGTACCTCTGTGTTGCTATGGTGACAGCTGCAGGTGGAGGGCAACTTGCGATCTTCTACATTGAGATTACTGTCACAAACTCTTGAAACATCTGTGGTCTGCAAAGTTTATACATTTGGAGCTGGTGGAGTTTCCACTGAACATTTCAGGGTAGTTAACCAGTGTTCCACCCTACCCTGGTCTGTAAGTCTGCAATGTTATACATGTTGTCCTGAATGTGTTTTTTCCATGTATTTTATCCTTTTTTAAATGTGTGTATTAACAAAATACAACATAAGTCAATTAGAGAAAACACTGGAAATCTTTACTATGTTCTTTTGTCAGATAAAGTTCAAGTTAATTAACAAATCACAGATTCTAGTTTTTATTGGATTGCAGAAACATTCCGAAATGCACAGAAATGGAGTTCAAATTTTAAAGGGATTCAGTATGTTCCATGTTACCTGTGAACACCACTGAGCAGCCACATCACCCAGTGTGAATGCTACATAACAAACGCATCTACACAGAAACACAAAAAGATGACAAACACCTACCTGTTTGTTAGTGGCCCTATAAAGGGGTTGGTAATAAGTTGCACGGTGGCCTTGGATGCAAACAGCATTCCCACTTTGACATTCTCATTGAGCAGCTTGCTGGTGGACTGGGGGCAGTCAGAGGAGTTGTGAGGCAGCTCTGTAGGAGCAGGCGTCGTAGGGACCAGGTCAGTAGATGTGGCTGTGGAGTTAGAGCCCGACAACCTCACAGTGTTGTCATATAAGGACACAATGCTGTGGAAGGATCCTGGAGGAGCCTGCTGTGACAGGGAGTTGTTCTTGAATATCACATCTGATGACTCATCTAGGTGGTATAGGTAGCTGGGAATGATGGGAACTGGCAAATATAAAGAGACAAGAGGACATTGATGCAGAAACACTGACTGATGCTCACTGTCATGATACTAATGCAGATGTCGATCAGCAGAGAAAACTAGAGCTCTTCAATCCACTAGTACTACTGGATAGAAAGAACCCTTTAAAGGAGACTGCATGAAAAAAGAAGAGGAAGAAAAACAACAATTATGCCCACATTTGTCACTTAGACGGAGTAGTATCATCCATGCAGACAGTTTCAGATATCAGGTAGTACTACATAAAGTTTCAGATACTCACAGGCTTGATCTGCTGGTCAAACAACACACACAACAACAAAGCAATCACCTTTAAACTTTCCAATTTCCATTATTAAATTAGATTAGATAACATTGTTATTAGTGAGAGAGCTGTGGAACTATAAATAACTATAAATGCTACAGCGATGAAACATGCTTCACGATGACATGCTTCAAGTACTAAAAAACTGTACACATCTGTCAAAACAGTTGCATACAGCAACAGTGTTTATTTTTTGACCCTGTGGTATAAGTACAATCGTTGTTTCGCTGTGTTCTTTGGATGATTCTGAAAGTTTCTGTAATTGGGACCGCCCACTTGTGTATGACTAGTTTTTCCACCATTTTGAATTTTTGTAAACCACTCTTTTGACTCTCTATTCTTTATGCTTTATCAAATCCTCTTTAAATCAGGTACATATCCTATTTTGACTACCCCAGATTAAATGGTAACAATGTTCTGTTATTTGCTGTTTATTATGAGTGGGCGGATCCTGGGAAATTCATATGCATAACTTCTCAATAAAATTAACCAGGAACGTCGATCTTGGCATATTGCTGTAGCATACTACTCAGAAGCATACTGCAAAGTTTTAATGCAAATTGGCCAACAGGGGTTTATGTTTTTACCTTCATAGCTCAAAAACTATAATGTCCACAATTTTGACAGCCAGTACACAGCTACCTTGTGCTGTTTTGCTTGACATACTAAACAATTACAGCTGTGTCACCACCATATGGCAAGTTATGAATTTGTACATGTGGAATTTATACTTAAGGTTAGGGAATAGAGAAAATTACATTCTGCACAATATTTCTTATGCACACACATTCTGTGAGTATGTGCACGCCATACTGAATCCTGATAACATACTGCCTCCTGCTGAAGTGTTCCAACAGTGTTTTGTTTTATATTCTACCATGCTCTTCCTCTTTATCAGTGTTTCCTCGCCTTGCTGTACTTTTAGATTTGATTCTGAAATAACTTGCCATTGATCTCTCTAGCAACATCACAGCACTCCTACATAATTTCTTCAGAAATTGCATCATCTAGTTTATTGTTTTAACTTTTATAATGAAGAACAATGTGAAATACAAACTTGACAGATGACAACATGACCACCAAAGCACCGTCATTCCCAGTTTTCGATCAATTGTAGTACTGCATGAAAAGTCCCCTGTGGTCCAGAAGGAATTTATTTTACATGATCTGTAAAAGTGTTTACAGAAAGCCTCTACATACAATAACAATTATCAATTTCAGGTTCCTGGTTGGATTTGAACCAGGGAGACTGGGGTCCATGTTCAGCTTTTATAACCCCAAAGCTGTGTGGAGGATTTAAAGTCCCAAAAGAGACATGATAATACACAGGAAATGTTAAAGCTGCTATAGCGCCTGATGTGTGCAGACATTTGTCAGAAACAGTGGGTGGAGAATGACGACCTAAAATTAAAAAAATCAAGATGTCTGAAAAACAAAACAAACACAGATACATTACTTAACTATAAAATACCCTTGATTTCTAAAAAGAATCAGCTTTGTTCTACAAGCAGTGGTTTTGTTCACATGACAAATGACAACTACCACATCACCAAAAATCTGTAGCAACATGTGTTCACATTGTTTATTCTTTCTGACACGATGCTGCTCCTCAACATGTTTCAGCAGTTCATAAGAATCTTTAGAAATGTTTTAAAATAAGGATACGTATA